>QVNV01001247.1:0-48059 GCA_014825455.1 Pseudomyrmex pallidus | reverse complement strand
CCCCCCCCCCGTGTTGTCATTTATGCCGATGTTTTGCCACGCATAGTAATCACGATTGCGTGAAAAGAATACGTAAAAAAACAGCGAAAAAAAGAAGCATCTTCAAGGTTACAATACAAACATACGGAACTGCAAAGTCTAAAAAAAAAAACTGCACATGTTTTACACACCATCTACGAAAGCGCGCGCGTTACACAAAGGTACATGCAATGTGTCGCACAGAACTCTAATTGGCTCGTTAAAAATAGTAGGTACGCGCGGAAATTACAGTTTCACATTTATTTACTATGCACATCTCCCGCTTCCTCCGACCGGATAACAATGACCTTAAAACGTCGCAGCGCGTTACCTCGTCTCGCGACCTTCTCTAATAAAATGTACGATGCAATTTCGTTATGCCGAGAACCCCGGGAGTACGTGTATTTTGAAATGTAGTACTTTAACGCTACGTGTTATAACGTCGCATCATATTCCGCGGAGTGGCGACATAACGGAGCAATATCTTACTCCGAGGCTTCCCTTCCCTTTGCCCTCCTCCTCCTTCTCCTCCTTCAGGACAGAACCCGGAACGCTACATAATGGAAATCTATCTTTCATCTATAATAATAATCGTACGTTGGCGTGATGCATTCGCGTTATCGCGACGCGATAACACGTGTATCGCGATAAGCATCAGTTGTGCTGAACTATCGCTCGGACTACGAAGCCGGGATTCAGGTGTATTCCCGTGAAATACCGTGAGTGACTTCGCTCGAATGCTCACGCTTCACGTGACACCGAAAAGATCGTTATCGCGACGAGAGCTTCCAAAGTGATTACCGGTGAGAGTGCAGCGGGGGAAAGGAGTCAATTACATTATTGCAATTTATATGGATACGACACTAATACATATTAGAGCGTTTGCGCTTTTTTTCACGACGCTTTTTTTGCTTTTCGAACAGCATTAGAATTCTCTTTTCAGTCCAACTATTTTTCGATATTTTCTAACAGCTTTTGTGTACGTACGTGTGCGCGGATATATATTTTGCTACAAGATATATGTGACACACAATTTACACTAAAAGTTTTCACACAAAACTATTCTTAATTTGGTGGATCAACTATTTACCTTGGCGATGTAAAAGATTTATCGAGCGTGTCAATGTGAGGTATTCTAACAAAAGAGAGTTTACGTGTGAGATTAAAGCGGATATTTGGTAGCCATCGGAACGTGCGGTGGGTGACCTTGTAGAGAACACGGCGGACGAATCGCAACCCTGAAAAATTAACCGGTCTCAGGGTGTTGTACCCCTTTTGCGAGTAGGAGCGGTGCCTTGCTCTAATACAGATTTATTGCCACCTAAGAGCCAGAACCGGGCGTTCTAATACAGGTATTATGCTGACGCAGGCACGAGGAATTTACACGAAATTGGAGGTAATTTGTAGGGGTCGAGCGCAACCCCTTCTATACCCACCGTCGCCGCTGCCGACCCCCTTTCGGCCGCTACTACCCTATTCCCTGTTACACTCGAACTTGTGTGTGCGGCCGTGTATCCCGAAACTCTCCGGTAACGACTTGCTCAAAGGACGTAACTCTCCAGCAAGGACTATCTACCTCGAAATATGCAGCCGCGTAGGCCGCTTTTTGATTTACGAAGTAGATCGTTAATTAAAATGTCACGGCTGATCGGTCGCGCACGGAGGTTTAATTAAAATTTTTTAATTGCCGGAGCGCGGTCTATGATAGACGAACGATCTCACCACACGCGCACACTCTCCGAAAAAGTGTCTTCCTCGTTTTTTTTTCTGTTTTTTTTGTATTTCTTTCTTTTTTTTTATTTTATCAACAACGTTGTTTTTGGTGACACCCTAACGAGGGTATCGAAATACGAAACCGGTTATTATCAGAGATCGTGTCACGGTTTTCAGTGCACAAAGAGCCTACCGTAAATTGTCGTGTGTATCGTTGACGAGATCGATCCAGCTCGACACGCAGTTCGCGCGCGATCAACATATTCCAGATAGGAAATTCGTTATTAATGATGGCATGAATAAGAAGTGCAAAGATATTATACCTGTATCCGCTAATGAAAGTAAAAATCACTTATTTTCATTGTAGAGATTTTAATTATTTCAGCTTTGAGATTGATTTTAGATACGTGTTATTAAAGGGCTCTCTCTAATTTTATTTTTAACGTACACAGATACTCCTTTTCCCGCATAAATATTTATAGTAATGTAATGCGCGTGTGACGTGTAAAAAAAAGAACGCGCGCACACACACACACACACACATAAAAAGATGTTTAAAAATTAATAATTTAAAATTAATTTACGTTTTTCCCCACATGCGTACAAATTTCCTTGTTCCTTCATATCCTTTCACGATCGCTTTTAATTCGATCCTTGATGAAAGACTTTTAATAGTTAGAAACGCGCTTTTGAGAACGCGTGTTATTTAAAATTTTTAATACACCAAAAGTGTTTCGTGAGGCGCGAACGCCATACTAGCCGGCGATTTTAATCTCGGCGATATAATAAGAAATAATAAAGTGAACCACGTAGCAGGTTCGCTAATGCCATTGCGCGAGACATTCCTTCGTGTCACGCGATTTACATTGCGAGGCTAAAAGAATTTCGATACTACAGTGTGATGCGAATAATTATTATACCTAATTTAATTCCAACACACAACTTGGAAGACGAGCGGCACCCACGCTTTATATATTAAATTTTATCTCAACATCTCTTTTCCCAAGTAAAATCACAAATTTATATTTAGAAAAAAAAAAAAAAAAAAAAAAATGCACGACAAATTATTTACTCAAACTGTGATACGCGCTCCACATTTTTCCGACCGTACCAAGTTTATATCGTTTACATATTTTGTGAAAACTCGATGAGGTTTTTTAATCGACAGCAGCAAACAAAATGCGATGCAAAATATAGATTAAAATCAAATTTAATATTATTTTTGTAAATATTTTTTTAAAAATTGTAAAGGTTCTCTGTAGCAAAAGAGTAAACCTACCGTAGTCATAGGAATCAAGTTTAAATATTTTCTCAAAAAGATAATATGATAAGAACAATGACAATTGTAAGAAAACGCAATTTAGGATAAATAACATCAAGGCCTTGGAATGCTTGCGGAAGCCGAATATACGGCTTCTCGAGATACAACGCGGTCGGCAACCCATGCTGACGGCATCTCGCGATACGATTGTTCTCCTACCTGGCATGTTTCGGTCCGAGACTGGGATCGTACATAGAACTCGCCGAGATGTCTTCGTCGGGGATTTCTCCGTTTTCCATGCCCAACGCCGTGGTGCATTGTCCTGGAAACAATTCAGGACGGCATTAAGCACAATTCAATATCAATCTTCATTCCGCGTTAAACGCGTGGAGCGCATTAGAATGAAAATTTCGCGAACAGACGATACGTGCGATAATAACAATAGAATATTCGCTCCCGGCAACTGTGACAAACCTGACGTGATTATTTTCTGTCACATGACGTCGTTACAATGAATACGTCCGCGTCGTACTCTTCGTAATATTCACTTGATGTATCAAGGACATTTTTACCCCGACAACGTCATATGCGAGTTAAGGACATAAGTAATAAAAAAAAAAAACGAAAAAACAGATATATTGTGTACAATAATACACAAATATCGCTGATGTTCGAGCGGAATAGCAATGAAACAGCACTTTCCGATATCTTTCTTCGTCTTTATATAAAATATTCCGGTGACATGGATGGAAAAAAAACTCCGATAGCCGGAATATCAAGCAGCATCGGAATCGTTCGATGACAATGTCCGCTATATGTACACGGGTACGATAAATTCTCGAATCCGCAGGAGTCAGCCCCCGGTCAGTATACACACACAATGCATCGCGGCGCGCGCGCGACGTCACTACGCTTAAACTATGGTACTGCAGTTACGGCAGAAAGTTTCAAAACTGCGGAATGCAGCGGACGTGGGATTAGCTTCGGCCTTCGGAGCTACTACCGGGACCCGGCTATGGGTCTCCATGAGCCGGCATTACCGAGAACAAAACTTCGTTTGTGTTTGTAACTGTGTCCCCTGCGTTTCGCTCTGCCGTCCATTATACGGAGAAATACTCTCTCGTTCAGCATGTCGTGGTGCGGAGACCGAATCTGAATTCGATACGTATGTGAAAAGTGTCAAACGTGAAATTATTACGTTTCCTACTTATAAGTTTTTCGCGGTAATATTGTAATTCAAAAATATAAATCACGAATTTCCCACATTTCTCCAATTTCTTTGATCTTTATTTAAACAATTAAAAAAAATCGACACAAGCAAAAAAGTACACTTTGCGGCGGCCGAAATAAATAAAAATAAGTAAAAATTTCGATTATCGTCTCTCAAATAATCTGATAAACATGTAAAGGAATAAATATCGCGTAACTATATTTGTATTTTGTTCAACATATCTGTATAAAAATGCAAGCAAATAATGCAAAAAATATATATATATACATATATAATGTTGCCACTCACGAGCAAGTGTAAATGCGAAAACTCGTTATCTTGAAAGCGCGATGAAACGTACGCCGGAGATTCAACATATCTATACAAAAAATGCAAGCGGATAATAAAAAATAAAAAATAAAAAATATCTATATACAATGTTGCCACTCACGAACAAATGCAAATGCGAAAAAACTCGTTATCTTGAAAGCGCGATGAAACGTACGCCGGAGATTAAGATGATAAATATTGCAAAACTACATTTTGACTATGTTAAATGTAGCATTTTCCACTAATAATAATACATCGCAAAATGGTTAGCAATGGTTTAACAAGGTCTTTTTATAGCCAAGTTCTTTCCGTTGTGTTTGTCTGTTTATTAAAAAATTTTGGTAAATGGAAGTTATGACCTTTCTAGCGCGCTGCGAACCGGATCCTTTGCATTCTTTTGTAAAAGTTTGCGCACTGTTCCCACTCTCTTCTTTATTACTAGACATTATTACAATTCTCTCTTTACACTTTGCTTGATTTTTATTGCCAGTGTGATGGTAAACATCAAGTGCTTTTCTATCATTGTTTATTAAACGAGCTTTATTACGTAGCAAATTTAAATTGTCACTATACTATGATATCGGCATAAATAAATAAAAATAAGTTAATTAGACACGTGTGTGTGTATGTAAATAAATATTGTACTACTAGATGATTTTACTAAACTGTGAAAACAGACAAAAATCGCGATATGTACTTCCGTAGCTTGCGTATGGAATTATTGTCTCTCTCATAAATGTTATACATATACGTATATGTATATGCATCCGTTAATACGACATAGTGCGAATGAGATGAACTGTGCTGTAATTATCGAACTAACCTGGATTTAGCGAGCCACAACACCGATGCATGCCGAATGTTTCGCATCCGAAAATTATCCAACGTACTTGGCAATCAATCATTGTATTTATGTACATATATTTTGCAACAACACGAATATGGGAAACGGAAGCGAACAATATGAGCAAAATTCTAACATGTGCAAATAAAATGACGATACTTTTCGTTTTATATTGAATATACAAATTCGCGATACTCTTTCGCCTTCGATCAAAGTTTCTCCGTTTGCGGTATTTATATCTAATCTATCTCATCTCCGCACAAAGCGTAATGTGTTCTTTACAACAATTTGCACTTTATATTTCAACGTTTCCGTGTTTGCGCTCGATATACAAAAGCACAACACGGCATATCGTGCGCATTGAATATCCAACGTATACGACGATAACGGCCATGAACCCAAGCTTTAGTGTCATGTCCCAAAGCAATAAGTCAAGCTGACATATTGGGATATAGCCTAGATGCGATGTGTTTTCGCGCAGCATGTAGGATAATGAACGATTCCAATGATTTGTGACATGATTGACAATCTGATTCGTCAAGAAGTTAAATGCATTCGCACAACAGTCGATAATCAATAAATTATAATATTCGTGACAATTATGATTAGTTACATTTGTATTTATAAAATATCAATGATTAATTAACGTTGGTCAGAAAGTCTTTTCGTATTTTAATACAAATTTTAATACAAAAATGCAAAAAAACTTTCTAACCAACCCTTAATATTTTCGTGTTAAAGTAATACATGTAATATACCTAAAGACAAAAAAAAGAGTCTTAATACATTTATTTATGTAATTACATTTTTCTAGACATGCGCATTTAATATAAAATACAAGACATTAAAAAGTTGTAAACAAGTAAATGTAAGTGACGAAAGCGAATGTGACTTTTGTTTTTTCTGTTATGCAAATATTTTCTATTTACCGCGTTTTCACATAGATAATAATTAATTTGCATAAAAATATAACGGATGAGCGGTAAACAACGAGTGACAGGAGTCGGAGCAACCGAGCGGCGTACCAGAACGAATCAGCACAATACGCAGCCTGCTCGCGCTCGTCTGCATCTGAGCAGCTATTAGATAGTATTGTTAATTCATCGTGCGGCTGACATTTCATTTACGAGGGTACAATGCCAGTGGTGAGGCCAGGTGTGTAGGCGGTACGGCATTATTGCGTACGCGCTCCATCGCCGGGAAAAAAAAATTTAAAGTATCCTCGATGGATGTCATTCCCTTTTCGCGCGTTTCGCGAAGAAAAGATTCGAAGTCATCATCCCCGTGAATTCCCGCAGATTACGCGGGCGATTTTTGCGAAACAAAATAAATGTGTGAAAAAAGATAAACAGGATTTAAAAATTGACTTCTTATAAATATTATTATCTAAAATTTTTAAACAATTTCTCTCACTATCAAAATGTCAAAAATTCTTTCTGATAAAAAACATTTACGTTACGACACGATCGCAAATAATATTATTAAATAAAACGCGGTGAAACGAGAGAATAACAATTGAGCAATTTTTCATTAATCGAGGTTGGATGATGCAATTAACTTATAAACACGTTGCCGGCAGCAACTAGATTATTATGGAATTTGATCTACTAGATTATTATGGAATTGATCTGTATACAGTTTGTTTTCTTTTTGATTTTTAAAGCGATGTTGCAACGTTTAAACGTAAATACCTATGATACAACGGTAATAAAACTAAAATTGAGGCAAAAATGTGTACAAAAATTTCAATAACCGACATAAAACTGTGCAAATTTGTCGTGAAACTGAAATCGTGTTTTGTTGAAATAAGAGTATAACTAAGCTACATATATTTGACAGATATGACCCTTTTAAATTAATCCTCGCGCGATAAACTCTTTTTCCGATGCGACATGGATACGCGAGATTCCTACGTTCATACGTATTTCAAAAAAGCACTTTCGTCCGGGAAAACTTGCGGTTGTCTCCGTGGGACGTCTCGTATAAGATTTTCAATCGTCGTCGAACGCGCAAGCTTTTGACTTCGCGCAAGCGACAGCGCGCCCAGGGACAATGGAGAAGATTGTGCGAGAGAGTGACGAGGAAGAGTTGGAAGAGGTCAAAAGAGAGCGCGCGGGCACTTTTCGGGAAGTCATAAAACTTGGATATGACGCGTCCGAGAGTTTGGATTCGACTTACCTAGATCCGTGCAACGGCAACGCGGCAGGAACAATAGAACGAAGATGGCGATCAGAAGTCCTCGAAGTGGAGTTGGATCGGCGCTGGGACCAAGGACTGGCATGTTACTGGTGACCTGGGCCGTCGGCACGCCGATAACTTGCTCCTCCTCATCACTAACTATCCGCTGTCCTGACCGCATCGGTCATCAAGCACGTTCCTGGCATCGTGATGGTCGCAAGGTGGTTACAGCTCGCGTCGATGTCCTGAGAACAGAGTAATCCATGTTAATCGTCCGCAGACACCTCGGAAATGCCGTCGAGTATAAATTGGTCTTGTATAATCTTAGCGGTAATATTTATAATCTTGCCATAAAATTAATCTGCCATCTCACACAATTGCGGCTTTCTTTGCCGTTACCGCGTGCGTTCGTCATTGTAGCGCCTGGTGTTTCATTGATAAGTTTATCTTGTAGTTTGAGCGAGTAGCCCATGAAAATAGTGTCGGCTCTTATCGTGAAAATGTATTGTACCTGAGACGCTACAATAGAATTAACTGCCAAGCTAAATTTACCGGCAGAAAATAAAAGGAGGAAACCAGAGTTCTCTTTCTCTCTCTCCCTCTCTCTCTCTAAAAAGTGATAGAACTCCTACATGCAACTTTTGAAAGAAATTAATTAAATATAAATAATTAAACGCGAATGTTTCTCCAATTTAAATGAACACAAAGCAGAGAGAATATGTAAAACTAAAAAAAATCATACATTTTCATAAGCTACACCACTCTGCATTCAAATTTGTTTTTTTATGCGGTCAATCAATAAGTATAAAAAGCATCGTGCAATTTGTGATCTTGTCAACAAATCTACGTCAATTTTTTAATGTAAACTAATTGTGACTAGCATAGCATACGGTAACGACTTTATTTATGTAAATATCATCGTGAGAACTTGCATTTGTCGTGCAAAACGGGACTCTTATCGTTGCCGGCACGGCGAATGTAGGCATTTGTTATCATTTTTGCAAAATAGCGCTTTCCCATCCACCCACTCCCTCGTCCGTCTTCATTTTACGCCGCGCGCAATCTGCACGATAAGGAGGTCTATTTTTCCCGACAAATCGGGTTTCCTAAATATCGCGGAATAAAAAATTTACTTGCAATTGTTTAAGCGACGCTTTAGTCGCACGGAAAGCAGCTGTTACCGCGCTCGGAGAGATTAGTTGCGTCATCATCGCGATATCAAAGAGTAATCCGTGTCACTCGTACGTATGGATTACGCTCTGAGTAATATACGATAGTCGCCGACGAATAGCGGAGACATTACTATGCCACCGGGCGTGAAATTTTAATTGCGCCGGAGCTATTAGCGAGCGCGATCGTTTTCAGGAAAGAGGGTCGGGAGAGCATCTCTCTCTCTCTCTCTCTCTCTATGTTGCGTTGCAGCTGCAATTGTATTGCGCGCATATGCATCGCATACACATACACACGGGAATGCGGCATAAGTACGCGCGTTCCATATGCTGCAATTGCAACTGCAACACCGCGCATGGATTTCGCGTCACGCCTCATGCATTATTCACACCTCGCCGGAGGTGAAATTATTTTTCGTCTAACGTTAGTATTATTAATTTTCGGGCGTTACGGGTCCAATATGTGAAAACCGGGAAATAACCACTCCCACGTAGCATCCGTAGCGCACATTTGAGTGCATTTACGCAGTCGCGCGTGACATAAACGCGCGTTCCCATTTCGGATATCGTCACTTCTCCGGAGCCCTCGCAGTTTATTTCGTAAAATAAACTGCGTTCCAAAAACTGATCTCTCTCACATGCTAATCTCGTAAAAAACAAAAACAAAAAAACAACGAGAACTTTGGCATTTCCTTTATTTGATGCGTGTATCGCGTATCTTTCCGCGACGTACAAAAGAAAGCTACATATTTTATTTGCCGAATGTAGTTGCAGTTACGCCGTGTATTCCCGCCATTTATCCTTTTATGTGTTCCACTTCTCCTCCATAAATTTCCGCATATTCCTTGGAAACTACGCTCGCATCATCAAGTTATTCCAAACGCGTCGCGCTGCAGAAAGTGTTGTATGTAGATAGAATAGCTATACATACAAGCAATGTGTAGCTATTTTATATACATATACATATGTATATACACACGCACACACACAAATTTAAACGAGAGAACTTCGATAACAAGACATAATTGATGGGCACTTTAATTTGTTGATCGTTTAACACAGAAACCGAACTGTTGCAATCTATTCTTGTTTATGAAAATCTATAATCTCATTTTATCGTGTGATTTCGAACGTAACAATGTAATATCGTATTAAACCCAAAGTTTACTAAGGTTAATTGTATCATTCCGCTGCTCATATTCAACAATTGTTGTGGAAAAAAATTATGTATCGCAAATAGTAAACAACATATTGACATATTCCACAAGAGAGTTGTGTGTGTGCATACACTTCTCGCGCCGCGTCCAAGATATAAGAGGGGAATACGAACGCCCGCGCCGGCCCTAAAGCCGTCAGAAACAAGTGTTGCGCGCTCGGTATTGAAGTTGTAAGATACGGCAATACGTATGCACCAAAACCTATAATGGAACTCCAGATAGGTTGCTTTGAATACTCGATGGAGCTCGAGAATGGAAAGGTATCGGAGGGGGTGCGTTGTTTGTACCTTTCAGCAAAACCAAGCAAAACTCGGCGAGTGCACGTATTACGCCGACACGGGGCAAAGCACGGGCTGAAGTTACACGAGTAACAAGCAAGATAATGGAAGTGCGCTTTAAACCGGAGGTGTCCCAATGCTGAAAAACGAGTAATCCCTCGGCACGTGGGGTCGTTAATACTCTTCCCGTACACCGGGGAAAGAGAGGTTTTTTTCTTCCTCAAGAATAGAGAACACATCCACGCTTACCGGTCGCTGTTGTTGAACGACCACCGCCCAAGAGGCACGCTTCGGCTCACTAATTATTTATAATTATCGATCGCTAACGAGAAGAGATCGCATTACGTGCAAGCCCGAGGCCACGACGTGAGCGGTAATGTCCGCATCGCGCGCTCTTGTTCGTAGAACCATTACGGCACGGTTGCGTGATTTTATAAAATTCGCCTAAGGGGAGAAATAAAGAAAATTAGGTAGGCGACCGTACTACTGACGTTATTCGCAGCCGATCGTGCCCTCTGACGTAAGTAAGATGAAAAATTCCGACATAAAGTATTGCGCGAACGACAACGACGACGATGTAGACTGTGTGTGGTTTATTCTCGGCAGAACGTTATGCTCGATATTAAAGTTTCGTCGTCTCTCTGGCCCATATATAGCTAATACACACGTGTGTGACCTATAAAGCTGATACTGCGTCAATGATATATTTATACTTGCGATATTATTATAAAATTATCCAAACCAAAGATAGAACAAGCATTTGTTTATAGACACGACTCTTATTTTAATCTTATCCTTTAGTGACTTGAATCGCAAAGATAAACGATATGCATCTCTAGCTACAATTTTTTACAAATAATATATGCGACCAAGCGATTGTTTAATCGTACGTAAAATGGAGAAGAAACAATACGTGGATACGTGTAACTTTTTTTGTTTACACAATTTGTTGCGAACTCGGTTCTAACTCAAAGTGTCAAACCTCCTTCCCTCTCCCGATTGAAACCACAGCAATCTGTCGCCGTGATAAACGTTTCATGTGCAGCGGTTAAAAAACCATAGAAATTCTTGCTTCACGGGTCGCTCTCCGTTGATTATTCTTTTTCTTATATAAGAGACGAGCCCCGCGAGTGGTTGAGAGAAGGTACGAGAGCGCGGCGAGAGATTGCGAGGGTTCTGCGAGAAGTGGACCAACGAAGGAGGGAGCATCCTGGTCTTTTGTGTGCATTCGATAGCCCGTGCAAAACAAACAAGCCTACGAGACACAAAACAGGATTCACGATGCGGAAGCGAGTCCCGCTTGTCCAATGGACGTTCCTCCTTTTCTTCACGGGATACCGAGCACCGTCATTACCTCCCCGTGTGTATATATATGTATATATATATATACATATACGAATAGCTCGACGCTCCTCCTTCACCGAGTGAAAGAGGGAACTCTCGGGCGCTGGGGGAAGGGGATACGACGGGGGTAAACGGTAGGATTTTGCGATGCAAATTTCATTCCGCTCTCTTCCCTCCGGCGCGCCGCACCCGCCCGACCTTCCTAGTCAGCCCTTTCCACCTATCTACTTTCTTTTATTTCCTACTTCTAGTTTTCTTTATCTACGAGAGCCGCCTGCCTCTCTTTTTTAAAATCATCTCGCGGTAGTCTTCTTATCCCGGTGTCGTCGGGCCACCCTGGTAGAATTATCGCGATCGCCTCGCTCGGGCGGACACGTTTTTTCGCAGTTCGTCGCGATTTTCACCAAAAGAGAAAAAGCTCGGCGAGCCGACGACCGACGTCGGGACGAATACGACCTAAAGGACTTGTCGCGAAGGATGCCGGTGGTCGAGAGAGCTGCGGGAGAGAGAGAGAGCACGCGCTGACGGCGCTGAAAGAAACGGTAAAGGGGTGGAGAAACGCCGGCGGAATTAATTAATTCTGACGGGCTGTGCGCGCCATCCACCCGTCCTTTTGAACGACAACACGCCGCCACGTTCGTCTTCACGGCGAAGAAAGACCCGCCATCGAGTTTTGCCAGAATCGAGGCGAAAGCCGTGCCTCGGCCCGACGCGCTCGCTTTCAAAGAACAATTGTCGATTCGATAAAAATAATTAGAAGTGACGGGCGGGATAACGCTTCTTTAAAGCGTCAAAACTGGAACTTCGAAAAAAGAAATGCGGGAATGGAACGAATGTTGGGGTTTCGCCGGTTTGCGGAGCGAGGCTGTGAGCAAAGAAGTTTTCAACTTCTCGCAAGCTATATGATTACTTACTGCGAAGTAATTCATCAATTCCGTAACGCACGTTTTCGCGAAGAGCTTAGACGATCGACACATCGATGTATCATACTCACGTGAGGTGGCAGTGTTCTCCCATGACTTTTACTCGAATAGTTCGAAACTAATCTGAAAACCGTCTAACCCGAAACAAGTCTTATCTATTTTTCATACCGACTGTTATATATTCTCGTATTATATCTGTATACACACATTTTTTCGCTATTTATTTTTCCGACAAAAGTACTTGCAAAGAAGAAATACAACATGCAAGTATATAAAAAGGAATATATTTAATTTATTAATGTAGACCTAATGCGCGTCTATTTACATTCGCGCTTGAGAAAATCGCTTCGGTTTTCTCTCATAAACGCTATATTATTCATTTTGTAGAGTTTATCATAACAGGTAGCAAGATGAATTAATGTAATCCTCGTTAACGACCGCAGAAACGACGCCAGACATTAAACTCATTGCTCTTAGGGGTCGCGGCTAATCCAGTATGGATTATCCACGGGAGAAAAAGAGCGGAAAAGGAACACCGGACGCGCGCTCTTCTCAAGGGAGAAGAAAGCACACGGAGAAGAAAAAGTGTATGAAATTTAAAAGTCCGCCGAGTCGCTCGTCGTTAAGCAAGAGGTTTTAGCGATTCTTTGGTGAGGATAAAAAAAAGTGTATATAGGTAACTTGGTCTCTCTCTCTCTCTCTCTCTTTTTCTTTCTTTCTCCTTCTTCGCGTTTCTTCGCTCTACTTCACCCTACGCGATGAGCAAACTGCACACCCGGTATGCTTATTTCGCCCCGCGGAATCGTTCGCTCTGTCGATAATGCAAGCATCGTTGCTCGTCTCGATGGAGAGAGACGATTCAAGTGAGGCTTCGCTCGGAATTATTCGGTTTGTACCAATTTCGAGCCCATCTCGTCCTCCGCATTCTCCTCCGTCGACTATCTACTACCACTCGTGCCGCCACCGCGCGCGCGTCTATCCACTACTTCCGTACCCGCCTCTGATCCAGTTCTCCTACAGTAGTCGAACAATCGCACCCCGTCTCCTTAGAGGAACCGAAGGATTTGAGAAAACATGGTTATCGGATCGAACAGCGCCACTTTGCTATACCGGCAGAAAATCTCACGGGAACCTAAAGGCTGACGTTTACATCTTAAAGGGAAACGTAAGGAGATTTTTTTCTATGAAGCGGAAAAATTTGATTTTGAATTTCAATCGCGCGCTAATTATTTGTGGGACATACATTCCGTTTATAATTACACATGTAATCATACGCTCTGTACGCGCTTGATGTGTGAAAGCACAATTATGAGAAAAAAAATATGTAACAACTTGACAAGATATATATTTCATACTTAGAATCTCACTGTGTATATTAGTCCAAAAAAAAACCATTTTATGAATTTTTTTTATTGCAAATCAGTCGAGTTTAGTGTTTCTACGGACATTGGCGTTTGCCGACCAAAGAAGTTGAAACTATCTTTACTATCAAGTTAAGTATGCCACTTATCGCCACTCATTGTAGCTCTCGGAAACTATGAAGCTTTCAAGAGCTTTCTGCTCTCTCTCTCTCTTTCGGAGAAGAATTTCGCATACAAGGACATAGCCGATATCGAGCGCCGCTATTCTCGTAAAACTTGCTTCCCGTTTCGGATTTCGTTATCTCAAAGACGAGAAGATGATATCGCTGATATTAGAAATTTTCATGGAGTCGAGTGAAATTCATAGAAAATTAGAAATAAATGTGTGATAAAACAAATAATACGATTTAATTTACGAAAATGGGAAGTCAACCAAAACTTGATAATTTTATCATAATGTGATGACGAATATATAATATGTGTGTGTATGGTATACTTGCAAAAGTGATAAAAAAATTGATAAATAAGTCAAGTAAAAAAATGACAACTTAAATTGTAGTAAATTGCATGTTACCTCCGAAATGCAAAACACATATCAATTTGATGGAATAGAAAATCGCATACACTTTCTGTTGAAAGGAACTGTATGTTTCTTTGATGTAGATGTTCACGTCAATGTTTCGCGATGCGTTATATTTTTATGCAATTCTTTCCGACGTAAAATGTTATTATCCTTCAAAGTAATTCATTTCACGTTTATTATCTAATTGTGTAAGACATACATTTCTTTTTCACTTGCAATTAAATTAATTTTTCTGCAACAAACATCTCTTTTTGTGTACATCATTTTCACTTTAAATTTAAATTGTGTCTGGGCATAATTAAACCTCAAAGAGAATTAATTAATTAATTGTTTCGTAGCATATAATAACACAATAATTGAGTCGTACAAAATGCATCCGTATTCCTAATCAAAAATTGCGCAAAAAATGTGTGCAGAAAATATCTTCCATATTAAATTATTATTGATAAAGCCATAACTCAGAGAGAGAAATGCGAGCCGTCTCCCGCGACATCGACCGATTGATATACCACCCAGAGAACGTCGTTCTTACGGAAGATACATATTGACAAAACGGATATTCGGAAGACTTTTAAGCACGTTAATGATCGACATTCACTTCGTTCTATCAGCCGCGTTGGATTTCCGCCAATCAACGTAGCAATTAGCAGAATTCACCGAACGTGCTTACTCAGTAATCGGATGACACTATCTCCCTATTGGAGTATTCCGCAATATCAACAGAACTATGCAGCAGCATATAAAAGTAAAAACCAAACTGGTTTATAAACTTTACATTAAAAAAAAAAATTAGTTTTTAATTTACATGTGTATATAGAAATTGTGGAAATAAAACATATAATTGCTCACAAAGAGAAATTAATTCGAAAGTTTTTTTTTCTATTGTTTAATCCTTTTTTTTTATCCGTGGATTTTTTAATAAAAGTTGAATATAAAAAAATGGAATAAATCAAATATGACTACATTCACAAACACACGAAGAACAGAATAAAATAAACGAAGAAATATAATATTGAAATATAATATTACAATATCGTTCGTCCGTATGTAAAGATCTATTTCATTTTTATTTGCAGATATTGTTTAAATACTTATAGAAGAATATCGCAAAGAACGAAACTGCATTCTGATATGTGCCAGTTTGAATCAAGGTTTACCTTTAGCCCTCGGCTTTATTGTTATCTCACGGAACAGGAAAGTAACCGTGCAGAGAGACCTCTCTGTATTTTGCCTAGAGCATCGAAATATCTGGGTTTAGCGGCCGTCCTTTGTGTATGCTCCGCACGCTACCGATATCTACATTGTGGAACTATATAACGCTATAAGACACTCGCAAATCCGCGATATTTTAAATTGCCAGTTGCTTGATAACAACCACCCAAACAGCTCCGAACCGTGAAAGCGTCAGATAGGAAATATTTCAGTGTCCTCCAATGTTATTCAATGTGCCGCTATTGTCTGAGAAAATGATAGCGGCGCAGATGAACTTAACTGAGTACATAGCGCAAAAGTTTTGTCCCAAATCCGCCAGTAACAACTGTCTCAAACATGTACTCTTATCAAGTTCTTTTGAAATAGTCACACCAATGAAATCGTAATATTTAAACGGTAAATTATTGCTATCGAAAAAGCCAGAACAATACAATGCGAAGTAAAAATGCGTGCGAATCTTTTATTATTAATAAATAAAAACTATTCTTTTTCCAACCAGATTTTAGTACGACTGTTGTTGTCAATTCGGTTGTTAAAAACATTTAAAGAGTACTTAATAACAAAGTTTTGAAGAATAAATGACTTTCTCAAGTAGGCCGATTAGTACCGAATATACGAGATAAGCGCGCTTTTGCGGCAAGATGTGTCGCGCTTGTTGAGAAGACAATAGATAGTAACTCGTGAAGCCTGATATTCGAACAAACGCCTCTATCGTTAAGTCTCGCGATGTGACAATAGGACGAATTTGACGCATCCTGTCCTTTCGTAAATAGCACAATCCGGGGAGGATACTCCGTTCTGATATTTAAACGTGAGTGTCCTCGGCCCATCTATGCCCGCCGCGCGAGCACGCACACTTTGATTGAGGTATTCATGGAGGCCATGAAAAGCGACCCCGCCGCATTTGGATTCGTGAATTTCCCCGTTGCGTTGGTGTAGAATGGCAACGCGCGGAACAATAAACGACCAAGCGGAGGAAATATTTTAATACGGCGGTGTTCTGCGAAAGTGAGCAATTATCTTCTCTTTAGAAACGCGTCAGCGCGATTTCACGCCTGAATCGCGCTTGCTTGGATGAATCTAATCGATACATTATTGACAATTAGTTCATAATACTGTATGAACAGTGATACAGCAAGAAAATCTGTAAAAAAATACACGAATCTATATATTATAGTATTAATTTATATATTATAATACATTAACTTATTATTAGATAAAAGACTTTACCTGTGCATGTTACATGCACATATAACGTAAAAAAAAAACAAACAAAAAACTAACATAAGAAATATATAAGTTTACAATATTATAAATACAATATTAATAAAAATGTATAACTAAATATTGTTTATACAAGAAAGTTGTTTTAACACTTCGCTGGAATCGGCAATTAGAAACAAAAAGAAGATCGATATATCGATATGCGATATTATGATGTTTGCATATCATGTTTGCAGACAAATCTTATTCCTGCTCAAAACGCAACTTAATGTAATAGTACTACGCTATTGAAACAAAAATTTTTTGTGTTGACGTGATTTGGTCATTCCCAATGATTAGAAAATTAAATAATAATTTTTATGAACAAGAAGATAGTTTTTGTACACAAAATGTGAATAGAGGTTCACCTTGAGTGTCTTCTACTATAGTCGCAGAGAAATATTTTCTTTCGAGATAAGTTTTACCACACGCACATGAAGTAAAACTTTATTTTCAATAATTTATAAGTTTTTAAAATCACTACAGATATTATTGAAATATATCACGAAAGATAGCGATGAGACATTTTTCCAATAATAAACAACACTCTGCACGGTAATTCGCAATAAAATAAAACAAGTATACGATACCGTCAGAATTACTATGGAAAATTGGATATTAAGCTCGGCTTGACGCCATTTGTCTTTAGTGTGATCGAGACTCAGAATGCGACGGCGATCAATAAAGCCCCGGAAGGCTCCTACAATTCCGGAGAAGCGTATTCATCGCTGGAGAAATGCAAGATACAGCGTCTCATGGAAGTCAAGGAAGCGTAAGGAGCTAACTTAGAGAATGGAAGGCTCTTCAAGGAATAGACCATGGATGGCCGAAGGAGGTTGTCGGGAGCGGGGTCTCGGAATAATCTCTTTAAGAGCTCCAGGTATTGAGGCGCAGTTTGAACGGAAGTCTACTCGACCGCAACCCTTTCGATGGTTGTCGCATTCGCGAACGACAAACGCGATCCTGATTTTATTCGCGAGTGTTGGTGTACGCGTGTCGTAAACCAATTTTCTCTTCGACTAAGATTAAGAGATTGTTATTTCACACGATTCTATGCAGCGCATACATCACACAGTGATTACCTACTTTGTACTTTGTACTCTGATGACGTACATAACGTTACTGAATGACGCGAGCGCTGCGCCCGAGGCGAGTATTAAATATGATGGATTGTCTAATTAGTTGCGAGAAAAATGAGATTTTATTAATTGCTACTTTTTAAAGCGACAACGTATACGCGGAATTCGGATTCTTATCGGAGGCGACCTCATTTCGAGTTAATTGCGTGAAAAGTACACCCATAATGTTACGCCGTGCGCAAAAGAGGCTCGGGAGGAAAAGCGGCGGCCATCCGGCGTAATTTGGTGGATGATGGACCTATTAAGAGTCCGCTGAAACGTTGCGCCATTCTAGACGATGTACATGTAATCCGCTCTCGTTCGTTTTTTCTCGTCATCGTCGTTATATATTTCGTGCGCGCAGTGACGTATCTTACATCGCGGCTCATTAATGCTCGGCTGATGAAAAATGCGTCGGTGAAACTTAACGAGAAAAATGCGAAATGAGGAAATTAATAATGTTTCAGCGCGTATTAAAAAAAAAAAAAAAAGTGCCGACGGTCTCTTGTCCGGAGCGCGAGTGGTGACTGAGCGTTTTTTCTTTCAAGCGCGCACCAATGCGAAAATAGAAAAGAACTGGGTTTATATACCTTAATCGTGACGTTTCTTGAAGTACGTTGCAATTCTATTACGTGCTTGCAAGCAGTGAAAATGGCGCTTTATGACGACAGTCTGGAAACTTCGGTAACGTCCGCGGAGCGACACAACTCACCCTATAAAGTCGACTTTATGGGGAAAGTAGTCGAGCCTTTCTGCCGGTGCGTTTCTTCTGCGGAGAAAGTTTCAACGGTAACTCGGAGGCTTGTAAAAAATCGTTTTGTTTATCGCAGTTAGTGGATGTGCGTCCGCTCGCAGAAAAACAGAGAGGTGCGATCAGTGTGCATTAGTGAACGTTGTAAAATACATACTATACGCTTCATCTTGCGCGCTTCTGGTAATTGCGCGAGCGAGCGCACGCGCGTATCCTGTTCGCAATTTCTACTTTACTATCGGTAAAAGCAAAGACGGTGCTTAAATTTATTTTGGAAGCAAAGCGTCTTCTCCAAGCGCGTTTCTCGATCCGGAGAGACTACTTATCGACTACGCTGATCTCCACGGAAAATTGATTTCGTTAAAGAGAGCCGAACACTATTACCGTTACTAACGGAACTTTAGCACTGCGGCGGGCTGGAAAATCGAAGACGAGTCTCAGGAAATCAACGCGCGCGATAGCGAAGTCGCGAATTAAAATTTCCTTTCTCGGATAACAGGAACTCTGCGCATCGCGCCCGAACGTTTCTTCCTTCTCTCTCTCTCTCTATCGCGCGTTCGTTCCCCGGGTTCTTCTTTCCCAAGTTGATCGCGGTCCGCCTCGAACATACCTGTTCAATTTGACTTCGAAACTTTTCGCGGACGGCATTCCGCGCTCCTTTTATTCGTGAGGAAAACTCACGAAACTTGAACGGCGCGGAGTAGACAACGGCTTGCGGTTAGAGCGGGAAGCGGCGGGCTGAGGCGCGGGAAGATGAATGGCGTGCGAGAAGGAACGACAAATAGTATGAGGAACGGCCAGATAGCGTAAGAAAGACGGGAGAACGACGTGGATGGAGAACAACCTCGCAAGGACGGCTAAACGACACTTCATACATGAGAGGTTATCGTGCCTGCTGGGTGCTGATACCGGGGGATGTTTCACCGTCCCTCCTCCCTCGTCCTTTGCTCTTCTTAGCGCGCTGCCGTGGCCATGTCCTGTCTCATCTTCAGCCCCATCATACCGGGTTCATTACTCATATGCAAATAACGGATGTTCTCGTGGCTCAGAAATTTCCCCCTGTTTATACATCCTGTCACGACGTCTTTTAAAATTATCTCTCTTTTAACGTTCACGCTTCTTCCTTCTTTGACTGTTCCCCCGACCGTGTCCATTCACTTCCTCGTTCGTTTTTCATCGTGGAAAAAACAAATTTTCTTAAGACGGAAAATGGGAATAAGAGTAATTAAATTTTCAATATACATATATATTTATGAGAGATATGCTGTTCCATATACAGTACCTCCGAGGGAAACACAATAATCGTTTCCGGAACGACGAAGTTCGCGGGTTTGTAAAATCTAGTTACGCGATCCCGAGCGTAAGTTAGATTAAATTAAATAAGACCAACGAGATTGAGAGAGAGAGAGAGAGAGAAGCGGTGCCACGAATCAACCGCGAGCGCTTCCTCGCGCGGAGAAGGAACTTCCCATTCCGTGGAGAGATCGAGAGTTACGCCAGTCGAAAGCCCGTCGGGGCATTCTTTGTGCCGAGATTCAGATATATCGTATAGCCCCGTCGGCGTTATAGCCGATTTTCTTTTTTTACTTTTTCTTTTCCTCGAGTTGCCTCAGTGGCCACGAAGAAAGAGTGGTTTCGGCTGGCGGCGAGTCTATGAGAGAGAAATTTCCAGTCGCACACCGATCTTATGGCGGCCACATTAACTGGTCGGAACGGAAATGCGAGTCACGTAAGAACGGGAGCGAAATTCGTCGTTTAGCTTTCGTCGACGCAGCCCTGTCACCTCGTACATATCAGCTCGATAAGGAGGCAAGTGTAGAAAAAAATGGAGAAAGAGAAAGAAGAAGGAAGAGAAAAGAAAGAGAGAGAGAGAAAGACGGTAACGCGACAAGAGAAAAATAAAAAAAAAGTAGACATAGCAAGAGAAGTAAGAGAGAGAGAGAGGAACAGAGAGAAGGCAAGAGGAGGGTTAGGAGAGATGTCGTGCACAGTTACTGGCTTGGGGAGGCGAGATCTCTGTATTCGCGGCAGGAACCCGAACACTCGATAGTGTGCTTTAGAAAAATTCGTGACAGAACTGCTAAAGCGAGCGGCGCACAATTTACGTTATTAAATCGGCGGAACGGGCTCGTAGCACCGGACGAGTGCTGCCTATTCGACGTTATTCCGCGCGTTTAAGTTCTCCTTTCGACTCCGCGTTCGTCCGTCCCGCTCGCGCCGCGACCACTACCGTCCGACTTATACTATAACCCCTTCGTCGCCAGCTCTACCAAGGGGGTACCACATCGTCTGGCAACGAACCGACGACAACGTCCGTCCCGCCTGCCCTAGCTTTTCACATATCTCGATAAGATTCTTCGGAGTTCCGACGCGGCCATAAAGGCGACCTGGATTTCCGCCGAAATTCAGGACTACACCGTCCGTCGGTGGTCACGTTCGCGCGCGCAAACGGGACGAATTCGGAATTATTTTTCAGAACCGCTTCCAACCGCGATATCGCGCGATCCATCCAGCGCGATAGTTATCGGTGCGTTCATGCGAGTATTAATTTTACGCTCAATAATTTTACTATTAAAAGACACTATAAAAAAAAATAAACTTTCTAGTTTTGAAAAAAATTATTCGTTGCATTGGTTTGATTGAAAGAATATATGTGCAAATTTATAAATAGATTAAATACAAAATGTTTTTGAACTGTCATCGTCCGTTATACCGTCCCCAAAGTACTCATATGTATCCAGCGATCGGAAAAATCCTTATTTGCGAGTTTCCAATAAAACTATTTGCCGCCATCGCCGCTGTATCGCGAACATACACAAAAAAATATATATTTCAACGTAAATAGTTTGTCGCGCGACGATGATAGAAACAAAAACAAACACTATCAAGTAGAGATGGATCGTCTCCATAAAATGATAACGCTCAGAAGCCTTGCAGTTTCCAGTGAATGCGCCGTTACAAAAACGTCATAAATATGCAGTACGGTGATTCGATGCGACTGGTCCGTTCTCAGGAGGTGTCGCCGCGATCTTCCGATTTACTTTGCATAACCCAGTGTATAAGAATTGCTGTTACGTCGTTTAACAATTTTTTTTACAACACTCGCCACCGTCGAACTTTGATAATATCGGAAATATTGAAATATATTGATATTCTTCATTCGCGCATTAACTTCCCACACTTGTCGGATAAGATTTGTGCGATAGTATCTCGCTAATTGTGGTTTGTTTAATTTGATACGGCAAAATATCGTTCTTGTAATGATAAAGAGAAGCGGATAAATGACGTTAATACGAGTTGGTTTGACGCAATTCGAACAAATTTAATTGCAACGATAATT
The DNA here is from genome assembly GCA_014825455.1 of Pseudomyrmex pallidus. Lineage (NCBI taxonomy): Eukaryota > Metazoa > Arthropoda > Insecta > Hymenoptera > Formicidae > Pseudomyrmex > Pseudomyrmex pallidus. The sequence continues at coordinate 25,946 of QVNV01001247.1, read as the reverse complement.
TCTGAAATTGCATTCATAATCAAGTAGACCGTAAGTTAGCGCATCAAAATTATATCACAAGGATATACTTTCCGCACACATCATATTATTATGATTCATTTTGCTGCGTATTATCGGGAGAATAGAGCGTATACAATTTCTGTAAATAGTTAAACCATTCAATATAATATTAAATGTCGTTCACCATTATACGTTCCTTTATATGTATGTGCGCGAACATTTATGGCAAAATCTATTTCATTTTAATTTATCGGCATTATCCCCGAGCCAGCTATGGGTTGCGCAAAAGCGACATGTAAAGTTCAACGGTATCTACTCTATTGTAAATCGCACGCAAAAACAATTGCTGAAATCGATCGAAAAGCCAGACGAATATAATGCACGTGTGTGAATAAAAAACAGAAAAACTAAAACATATGTAAAAAGACGCTGATGTACTCACATGCGGCTTTTTTATATTATTCTCCGTTCCTTATTGTCGGTGTAAAGGGCGATTTCTCTCCGGAACAACGTTACCGCGTATCGGGAGAATTTAAAACGAAGTCACGATTCTCCGTATATAGGATGCCGGATATCTACTCGCGCGAAATACTTCGAGATAAAAGTGCGTAGAAGATAGCTCGTGCCGATATATAAGATCTGTGACTCTACTTTCTCTGTGGAATATTTCTGGCGAAAATAATGTGATTTTCATCGAGAAAGAGAGAGAAAGAGAGAGAGAGAGAGAGAGAGAGAGAGAGAGAGAGAGAGAGAGATATGTTACGTAGATATTTGTCAGCGTTTTTTCACAAAGAATGTTTTACGCAGAAAAAAATGTGAAAAAATGTCTCTTGTGTAAAACCTAAAAGATGAAATTTAATTCAAGTCAGCAAAAACGTTTCTGTAACAACGTATCAAAATAATATTAATTTATAATATATTATATTATAATTTGCATATTATAAAAATGTGCGCTTATACATCCTGCTTAACGAGATAAAAATCTAAGGAATCGTTTATTGGAACGAATAAGATCTCTTTCGAGAAAACCGATTTTGAAATTCATTTTCTCTCTCACTCTCTTCAGCTATCCTAATTAAATACTCAATTTCATCTCAAATGTGTTCGACGTGTTCTAGAATTCGCGCAATTTAAGTACGAGCGCACTTTTATATCCGCGGTTTGCGTGTTAGGAAACGAGAAACGGAAACGGAGTGGAAATTTGTGAGCACCGCTGGACGGCTATTTAATGTCTGTAATTGAAGTAATGGTTGCTTTTCTTACCCTAAAATTGGCAGAAGCAATGAATGAATGAAGAATTTATAAATGATTGAAATGTAGAGCATTATATATTACATAGTCAGAGACTTATGTAGTATAAAAGAAAATAAAAGTAGATCATCTGAAATGAAATAAAAAATAAGAGAGATAGAGAAAGAGATAATTCAGTAAGTGCTTAAAAGTACAAATATTATGCAACCGACACACTGGCACACCATTTTTTTCTCCGATTATACACGACTGAAAAGTTATGTGGCAATTTTAATTTAATTCGGAAATATATTAACAAGCAAGATTTGATACACAAAGACGATTGTTTGCAAATTGCTTTTGAAAACGCGCATGAAACAATCCTCATTTACGAATATATTTTCTTTTGCGAGAATATTTTCACACTTTATGTAGATTACACATTGATGTCACATTTTTATTTAAAAGAGAGAGAGAATATATCAATTATTTATAATGTACGTAAAGAAGCATAAGTAAGACGACTCAATGAGACGCGTAACTTTTAAAAAAGCGTTATCGGCGAAAACGGGAGGAAGAATAGGTGGCGGCGGCTGCGAGTTTAAAACGGATAGAGAAATCCTCCGACACGCGACGTAACAACATCAGGCGTGGAATCAAGCGCGGTGTATGCAGCCAGAATTTGAGCGTTCCTTTGGGATTTTCGCGCCGCACCGAACCACAACACGTAGCTACCGTAATATCGCTCGAATTTTTGAAGCGCATACGTATCGAGAACCGTGATGGCACAATATTGATCGCGCGCTCAGTCCGTTCAGTATCGTTCATCCTATTGCATTTTTTAAGCACGAAAAATCGTTCATTGCATATACATGATTCGCTGCTAACCTATCTTTCCGGCTTTCCATTATCCTTATATCGATTGACTTTTTTTTTTTTCATCTAAAAGATTCTGCTGAACGAAATAACTTTAGAATCAGTCGATCGGAACTAAATTAAATATGTTGCTTTCGTGTCCAGTCCAGTGCAACATTACGGTTTCTGACAAAGATTCATGAACTCTCTGCTCTGGCTTCTATTTTTTTTTTTTTTTTTTATTTCTTTTTTCTCTTTTTTTGTTTATAACCAATTGCGGACATTTGCAGTTTGCTACTGGCCTTTTGCGCATTGTGACTCGTCCTAGTTTTTTTTTCCTGTCATTCGATGTACCTCGCAATTTACATACAATCGTATTCTCGCGTTACCGATGTTTTGGGATAGAGATTTTTGCGTGACGCGCGCGCTTTGATTTTACAAAAGAAGAAAAAAAAACGTAATCTATCTCTTTGTAAATAAAAATATAATTTACACTTTTGTCCGCGTTTTTCAAATTTAATTTTACGATCGCAGAAAATGTGCTTGTCAATGAGATTTGTGTTGTATCGCTCTCGCATTTGCACAAAGAGATTATCTGCATCATTCGATACGTGATTCGTACAATAACATATGTTTCGGGTAGCATTTAAATAGCATTAACCTGCCATAGAGTAACTCGCCGAAATTCGTTTTATCGCAGCCTAATACGCAAATCAATTAAAAACCGATACGGTTTATATCCGATTATAAAAAACAAAGTTTAGGATGCAAAAATAATGGGGATTAATGTACAATTCACAAATTTCGCTGTTTTCAGCACATTTTATACCTTATTATATCCTATATATATATATGCTTATACATATACATATATATACCGTGCGTGTCTATATGACAATCATATTTGAGGAACGTTTTCTCGTAACGGCACAGAGTGTTCGGTTTTCACAGAGGATAATAATCAGTCCCACTCGCGAAAATCGTAAACGCATTTAATATTTGCGCGCGTCCAATGGGATTTTCCGTCGCGTTGCGTGTTCGGCCTTGTCGCTTTCGTTTCGCTTAATAGCCGGCGAGAGCTACCATAATCCACGATGATAAATAATTCCTATACCAGCGAAAATCCTTTTCAGCTTATTCACCGCGTATTACTCTCGTATATACACGGATTAGAGCTTTTCTCTCTTCGCGAGCGGTACGTATTGGCCGCTATTTTCCACGTTTCGCTGTCGTTTCATGACCTGCACTTATAAACCGTCCCGTTAAAGAGATACCCGGCTCGAGTTATTACACAACAGATTTTCTCTGGAAGTAACAGATTTCCTCTAGATTTTCTTGTGTGATACACACCTGCTTACACGATTAAATTCAATTACATAAAACGATCCTTTAGACAGACACAATTATCATTTTTGTAAGTGTAAATAATCTTTTTACTAAGATGATGTAATACGACTTGCAAAGATATTATTTAATTGTGTTTTGTAATACATTGCATATATGTGGAAATATATGTTTGTATTTTGTAAAACCTTATCAATCTTTTCCAACGTTTAGTCGTAAATAATCTAATGGCAAAACTAAATTAAAAAGAATAATTGAATAAGCAGTATGTAGTTCTTAATTATAAACAATAATCATCGAATTATGATCAAATTACAAGCGCCAATTACATGAATTTATAAATTCTTTATATGAAGCCGAGAATCTAGTTAACGTATAGGAAAATAATCGATGGAAAGTAATTTTACATAATTTCCGTAAAGAATTAACCGTCGTTATTTCCGTCATTTCCTGATATAATATCTGACATGAGCGCTTTGCATATTCTACGTTACAAGTGTGCTTGAATTTTTTAACAACGCTTCCAGACAGTGATGCTATTGTCGCGTCAAATTAATCAATATTTAACATTGTAATTCGTCCATTTGCAAGAGTGCAAAACGTTTGTATTCGTTCTTGACGTTTTATCAATAGCATTTTAAAAATCTGGCAGATATTTTTGTGTTATATTCTGTGTGTATGTGTGTATGTGTGTGTGTGTGTGTGTGTGCATGAGCTTCTACAGAGAAGAGAAAGGAAGACGGAAAGGAATGACAGGAGTCGAGGCGAGAAAACGCTCATTAATCTTTTCTCTGTTCCTTTTCAATTTTCCTCCTTTTCCCTTTGCGTACGAATGCACTTGTACGTCAACAATATATACACGACGCTTGCTCCTTGTCCTCTGAAAATATTCCGTGTCCTCTGGAAGGCAATTCTTGCTATTTATTAACGTCCACATCGTAGCATTTAACGTAACAACTTGGACTTTGTGCGATACGAACAGAGAGAGAAGGAGAGAGAGAGAGAGAGGTCCGGAGATGAATTTGTCGTGGAGCATCTTGAATTTTGCTCCAAGACTGCTTTTACCGCGTAAAAAGATGAACATTATTGTAACGTTACAAATTAATACCTATAATGCTACGTATTTGTGTACGATGGTGAAACGAGCTGTAAAACGCGGTCGAATAAATTTTGCCCAACAGTATTCTTAGAACAAAGAAGTACCTTGGCTGTGTAATTTTATCTGTATAACATTCTCTATACGCAATTCGTAATAATTAACAAACAATTTTTCTAAATACGGTGTCATATAAAATCTAAAACAATAAGTCTTTTCGATTCAAGTTTCAAAAGTCGCAGTCAACGCAAAAAAAAAAACAAAATCAAATTCCCTATCTCTGTATGCGCGTTTCTTAAAGACGGTTTTTAAATAAATTTGACTTTATTCAAAAGCGACCTATTCCATTAGATCGAAAGTAATAAGGTTGCGGAACAATCTTGGCCGGTGGGTGAAGAAATCTCGCGGAACGCCAAGTCTCGGGAATGGGGAAGAGGTGGATAGCGGAAGCCGGAGAGAACGGAGTCCCGGTACTCCTCTACTTTTAATGAGCGGTGAATCTGCCTGTCCTATAATTGAAGCGATGTTGCGAGCGCAAATTGCAGAAACCCGCGACTGGCGCGGAGAAGAGAGAAACTACGGCAGCTAGAAACGCAGCCAGCTAAAAACTTTTCGAGTGGCCAGGTACTCGAAACTTGCAGGAAAGTTCAAGCATTCCTCGTTTCTTACTGGCGCGGCGCGGTACATTTTTATTTATATACTCCGGAGGCGCCTATCACCTGAAACTTTTTGTTTGTTAATCACTTCTAATTGCTCGCAAAACGTCGACTCGTACGAACGTCGGTTCTCACTTACGCGAAGTCATAATTACAGAAACATCTGCGAAACTTGAATGTAATACACATATAAAAACATTTAGAAGTGCGACCAAGGGAAAAATGAGGTTGTTGTAATATTTAATCGTTTGCTCTTTACTTTAGAGCAAACACATCCCGACTACGCGCAAAAAGCTTACTTATATAGAAAGAAAAATAAAAAAATAAAAAATTATGTGTATAAAAAATTTCAAGAGAAAAAAAACGAATGTTACGAACAGCGAGTACAAATTCATCTTTATTCGCGGTGAAATAGTAGCAAAATATGTAATATTGTAAAAAACCATTTTTTAATCGACTTGTATCTTTCGCGTGGAAAGATTAAATCGCGCATTACTTGAACTAACATTACGGCGTAAATTTGCATGTTCTCAGAAAGTCTATTACTTTATGATCCCGCGGTGCATCTTAAATTTTAAGAGCACCACGTGAATGTAATCTTAATTAAAGGTTTTTCCAGTTTTTGCGGAACTCACAAACATAATCTCGGAAATATGAAAAAGTTTAGGTCAAATGTACTTAGAATTGCACTAAGAATCAAGTGCAATTCGCTATATCAGTAGCTTCTGCAAGAAAAATGATATAGACAAACAGTTAAAGTTCAAAAAAATGTGACTGCTAATTATATTTCTTAACTTTATCATAGAATTGAAAGAATTGAGCTTAAGAAACTCATCAAAAGTTAGAAAATGAATCATTCGAATTATCAGATTGCTATTGAAATGCCACGATAGAAGAGATTTATCGCAACTTTTTTCTGAACTAATGTCGCTTATATGCTCGTGAGAGATGATTCTGACACGCGGTGTCCGAATTTTGTATATTATCAAAAACAATAGCGGCAATAATGACACAAATCTATCAAAGAATATAAAAGTTTGTTAAATTTAATTTATTGCGAACCAATGAATCTTGCGAGTCAGTGGAAGCATTTTTTGATAGAACATTTAGCTGCGTTAGTAATAATATAGAATATTTTATTTTGATGTATTGCAACATATTTTATAATCAATCATATCTGTTACATACTGCACAAACATTTTTCCCACAAAAACAAAACCAAGACAAAACATTTAATGTCCGATCCATATTGTTGCAAAAGCAAGTTGCGCAAACAGCTGTGACACATTCACGATCGCGAACAATGTTATTATCGACGTGGCAAGTATCGAATAATAAAAGGTGCCTTTTATCGCCCATATTCTTTGCGCACGGGTGACAAAATAAGCTTTCACGTGAAACAATCGCAGCCGACGTGTATGCATCATTTGCAGAGGCAATATCGCCCAAATGGATGGAACGGACACACTGGTGAATAATAAAAAAAAAAAAAAAAAAAAAAAAAGTATGACCGGTTGACGATGCAACAGCAAACCGTAGCTCACAGCTGATTAAATTGGCGGACTCACGGCAACATGTGTACAGCAAGTCGCGCGGAAAAACGTCCCGGTAGCACGGAGCTATCCGTCACAATCAATCAGCGCGTAGGAAATGTCGGCTAGAAAAAATGAGCACTCTAATACCTTCGCGAGCTTCACTCGTGCTATTCGCGAGCCAATATTGCGATACAAAAGTTTCTTGAAATTTTCTCGTCGCCCATCTTAATCATCGGACGCTCATTAACCTCTTTTCGTGTTAAAAAACGGAAAAATTTATTATCAGCATTTCCTGGTATTGGCTGTTGTGAGCAGTAAAATACAACAACCAGAACAAACTTTTAAAATTAAGAAACTAATAGACGGCACTTTCACTTACACTTTTTTTTTTTTATAATAAACGTATTTATCAAAATGTTTTTTTTTATTTAATTTTTTCATTTAATTACTTCAATTTAATTTAGAAATTGAAAGAGCACACGTGCGTGGTTATTAAACACAGTTCTCTCTGTCAGAATGATAATTGATTTTAGAGTTCATGAAATCTTCATAAATCGTTCGAGACATGAAGTCGTGTGTGGTGTCGTGGAGCAGGGGTACAAGTTGACGTACGATATCACATTGGAAATATCGATCGAGCAATTATTCTGATGTGAGTTACGGCGGACAACGATCGTGAATTAGATTAAGCCGGTGACACATGGTGATATGAGTTACGGGATCATGTCCGACCATGAGACCAAAGCGGTAAAGCGTCGTGAAGATATGAGAAACGAGGAGTGTGGTGTGCCATCTCACTCTTTCTCTCTTTTTAGTCCCTCTCTCCCTCTTTCTCACTCTGTCTTTCTCCTTTTCTCTTTCTCCTCTTCGCTTCGGCTTGCTCTATCGGCCCTTTGCGAGCATTTCAGTGTAAACGGCTATCCCCGGCATGGGTCAGCGAAATTAGCCGAATCGTATGAAAGCACGAAGTGGTCGGAAGTAACAATAATATACTTTTCGATGTGTTTTGAATTTTGGTTTCCGGAATCGTTATATACAAAATTGTCTATCGAGCGTGTCGAACGGGTTTCAATAAAGATGTCTCAATAGTAATCGAGAGATCAAACGGAATAATAGGGATCACTTCGCCCCACATGTGTGTACAAATCTAATATTAACACGTTACTGGCTATTTACGTAGCAGAACAGTACCGCCATTAATAGACCGCTATTGTCATCACATGACATAATATGGTTTGCGAAAATCACACAATTGTCATATATGATGATCTCGCATCGGTAGTGGTTTAAATATGGATAATCTCTATGTATATATATATGTAATTACGACATGCAAAGTTTATTGAAACATGATATACTATAGTATTGAAATATGATATACTATAGTAAAATTAATAATTTTTTGTTTTTGATAATTTACATTCGGTCTACGCTTGTTTTATTATTATTAATTCATTTTATATTTTATTTATGCATTCGCTACACATTGCGTTAATTTCAACCTATAAAGAGATAAAGCAACTTGCAATTAGATCAGAATTATCTATTATATATTAAAATCGCCAATTACATTATACATGTGTAAGATAAACAAAAACGTTTATCTGTGTGTAGTTATTTCTTTAATCTCTTTGGTTTTAAAATATAATAAAATAAATGCAACATAAAAATAAGGCAATGTAAAAATGATACATAACAATTACAACTTTAGTAAAAATGTTCAATCAATTTAAAATGCAAAATTGCGAGTGAACGCTTTGCTAGGTCAGCCTAATATATTTTCGCTTTATTAAGCGTTTTATTATTTAAGAAAAAATTTGTTAATTTCTTTTATCTTTCGTTTCTTTCTTTTTTTCAGTTCCATTATCTTTTTCCTATGTAGCAGTTTAAGGTAAAGAGATTCCTTGGTCGGGTTAGAGTAAGATTACCTGGATCACGGTGAAAGCACGAAGTTGTTTTCGATACTATAGAAACCGCGATCTGCTTTCCGTTCTCTGTAACGATTTCAACGAGCGATCTTATAACAAATCACGTATTAATCCATTGAAATGAGAAAAAAAACTAGACCAATCAATTGAAAAACTTAAACGTATCGAAGACGGTGATTTTCTACTAAAATTTTAACTAAAACTTTTTTGCAGTTTATCTCATCAAATATCGATCGCTCGCGAAATCCAGGCGAGTGTGTTTTTCTCTCGCTTTTTGCGTTATATAAATTAGCAGCGAATTCGCTACGAGTAAACCAAAGAGGAACCACGAGGACTTCGGCGATTAGACTCGTTGGTCAAAAGTTGCCAAGTTTTTCTTCTCTCCCCTGGCCCACTTCTCGGCATCTTCTTCCAACGTTCATATTAACCACCCTACCCGCACCGCTTCTCGTGAGATCCCAAAACTTACTTCCGTCGATAGAACGTCGAAAGAGCGGACGGACGAGCGACTGTGCTTGTAAAGGAAAGCAGAATGTATCTTCGCGTTGAAGAAAGAAGGAAAGAAAGCAACCGGTAACTTTGCACATACACCTTCCTCTCTCTTACTCTCTCTTTTCCGTTCTCTTTTCTCTTTTTTTTCTTCTTCTACCTTCTTCTTCGTTTTCTTTCGCTTCTTCTTCCCTCGAAACTGCGTCGGCAACGAAAGCCTGATCGTATTCGTTGTGGGATCGAAGAGATGGAAAGCCAACTTCGAGGCGCCATCTGATAATATAGCTAAGAGACCAGCAGGATGGGTCGTAATTGGCCGACTGACTTTCTACCGATGCTGAAGTCGATGGAGCCTCACGACGGTGCCGACGAAGAAACTTGGCTCTATCGATTTGCTCAACGCCGGTCTTATGGCTATAGGCCGATCTGCAGACCAGCGATTCGAGTGTGCATTTCCCTTTCTCGCACCGACTTTACTGCTATTCCTTCTCTATCTATCTTTGCTGTTTCTATCCTCCAGAATTTGATTTCTCGATCCCCGGCGCTCTTCCTCTTCGTTGCTCACGCTCCGAAGACTCCGAGAGCGTGTTCGCATAATTCATAGGATTTTGGCGTTAAAGCGGGAATGGAACTTTCCCGGCCGGGGCCCCCGGTAGCGAGAATTCAGCTAAGTGATACGCCGCTGCATTCCCGTCATAGATTCTCCTCGTTGACAGCGACAGCGCCAACGAACTGGGTCGACTTTGGAGCACTCGGGGTCTCTGTCCCTTGCCGCTCTCTCGGCTGTTTGTACATTGTTGGATGCTTTGTAGTGAATTCCGTGGATAACATCACTCGCAGCGGAGTATCAGTCCAAAATCAAGCAAATCAAGTAGTTATTTCCTTGTTTATCGATTGTTTAGAAAGCTCAATGGGATTCGCTCTCAAAGTTTACAGACAGTTGTTAACGAAATTAGAGAGTAGATGTGTGTTTCAGGAGTTAACCTTTCGGCAAAAGTTGTAATAAAGGCTGCTCTTAAAGCGGGCTATTACATCGGAATTTCTATATCCGTCGCGCAAGCAGAAATTTCTTGTTTTTATGTGATCTCATTCTAAATTCATTGGTTTTCATCGATTTCTTAAGTAAAAGATATTCGAAACGTAATGTTTATAGAATTCTTATATTCAATTTAAAAAAAAAACACTAAACTTCCGCAGCCCGCAGCAAATAAAGCAGAGATACCCGAGCGAGAACAAGACAATTGGATAATTATTTATTGAAATTTTGCATTTCGCGTTGCGGCGCTGTGAAGTCTCTGCAATTACCGCAGATAGGAAATTACTAAGCGTGCTTATCGTCGGACTTTCGACCAAAGACCTTCATTAAGAACAATACCACCAATGAGCTTAGCCGAAATTCTACGCTTCGGACTATTGTCTTATCAACAACTGAATACATGCGGTTTGCTGCTTTGTAGTCAATGCTATGTATTATAAGCACCGTATGTAGTACAGAGAGACCGCTTCGCAAATGGAATAACCGAGTCTCGGCTCACGTATTCATTATCAAACATAAAATAAATATCGTAATCAATATAGTCAGAAGGAGATAATATGCCCGCGTCATTTTGTAAAACAAATAGTTTAATTCAATATCACTTCTTCTCTCAATATAAATTTTTATAACAAGCAAGTTGTCACTGATCAAGAAATTTCTTGATTGCAGGAGTTAGGAAGTCGGTTACTGACGTGTAACAACCTACGACACATGTACAGTTTCCTTTTCTTTTATTTCACACAATTACGCGATGTGCGTAATTTGATATTTTTCTAATTATTCGGATTACCATTTCAATTTCTGTTTGACGCGCTCATCAAGCGGCTTATCTCTACATTCGATGCGATCTTATGTGTTATTATATAATTATGTATTCTCTCTGCTCCTAAATCTCCTACGTTGACAACAACGCTGCGAACGAACTGGGTCAACTGAGCTTTCAACTCTCATCCCCCTTCCTCCTGTCCGTATCTCATGGATTGTTCCACATTGCCGCTTCGTAGGAGATTCTGAGCACGACGGTCGATATCGCGGAGAAAACAGCAAGATATGCTTATATGTAGAAAAAACAAGTTAACATAAAAAAAAAAAATATAAAAAAATAAAAAAAACAAAACAAAAAAAAACGAAAGAACCCATTTATGTCTGAGTTTTAAATCCCCGCGCGTTTCGCTATACTCCGATGTAGGTACGTTTGATTGAAACCAGCGATGCGGATTTAATGCGGATTTAATGTGAATACGAACGCAGATTCTACAATTTACGGATTTCGCGTCATTGTTCGGCGAATTTATTATCCCCCTCTGTGTTACTTTACTTCCGCGGCTGATAATCGATGCGATAAAAATATGACTCGTCATTATATGCGCCGGGACAGCTATTACGAGTCCATGAAGAATTACATCGTATTTTAAATGATATGATGAATACCTCGCCTGTCTCATATCATCACAAATTTAATTAAAGTTCAATTAATACCCGTTAAATCCGTATTAATTCGGAAAATCAATCAGATTTAATTATCGCGAATACTATTGTGCAATTCAACTCGCCAAAGCGAAATATTAAACGTCTCGGCAAACGTATCGACGTTCATCATTACTTGTTATTACATTTTCCGGATTTCAACGAAGACGAATTCTCTGTGAAGAAATTCTTGTACGCATTGATTATCTTGTTGTGTTGTGGAAAAATCGATATGTTATTTTACGCGCGCGCGCGCGCTGCACTTAATAAAATAAAATTAACAAACTCTAATAAACTTCTAAAAAACAGAAAAAATAATAAAACGTACGTATAAAATAAATACATACAATAATTGTACACAGACATGACCGTGTAAAGTAACACGTACTTTCGAGTCAAAGAAGAATGTAACAAACGTGTTTGCCGTCGCGAAAAATAGCTGTGAGCGACGGACAAGTTGTGTTCCAATCGGTCAATCGGCGTTGTCAGTGCTAAATCCATGAAATGTGCACGTCGGTACACACATAGCAGGCGGCCTACGATGCGAGCTCGTAAAATCACCGAGAGATTCGGACGATAACCAGTGTTTTCCAATTTCCGCCACGTCAAACAGCCAGCCAGATACAGGTGCAGATGGAGATGATACCCGCCAATAGCTCGAAATCCCTGGCCCATAAAGAGCCTGTCCCGTTTTTGTAGACATCGAATATATTTCGCGAAATCCTCTGCCGGCTTTTGTCTCGTCTCTTTTCATCCCACGCCGTTCTTATACGTTCGCACGCGGCGCGAAAAAAGAACGAAGTATTACGAGTATTACACTAAGAAAAACCGATAGATTTCGAAATCCAAAATTTTACATCCAGCTTGAATTATTTTATCGCGCGCGAAGACGTCTGTGCGAATACATGTGTAATTACTTTAAGTTTTAAATCATATACAGCAGCAAAACAAAATTATTAAACAAAATATCAGTAAAAACAGCGCGAGATGATCACAAAGAGAGATCTTCTCTCACGCGGCAATAATATCGTCAGACGGGACGCGCAAGGTTTGATGAAGTTAATGAGGATGTAAATCGCGGCGGAAGTATCTCCTATCGGAACTTTCAAACTTTATTTTCCCGAAAATAACAAGCGGTTGTTGGCGAGGTTTACGGTGCGGCTGTAAACGAAGCACCGTGCGGTCGCCACGTCGCAGCCTAGGCACGACCTGAAAATTAACAATAACCGTGCCGAGAATAACGGTGTTATGGCGCTTGTCATGGCAGCTCGTTATGCTCCGAGTTGTGAAACTTTGAGTACTCGACGTACTACCGATTTGCTGGTATATACGGAGGGTAAGGTAAGGGATACGTCGAGCCGGTAAAAGACAAGCGTCAAGTCACGACAGTGAGGGAAAGAGACGCCAGAAAGTTGGCTACTTTCCTCTCGGGCGCATGTGCTTCTCTCTTGTGTGTGTCACGCGATATATACGGAGGGAGATGGAACATTATGTAACTTACTTCGTAAAGTCTGCACACGCGGGTGTACGCGCACACTGTGAAATCGGAACAGGTTATTTCTCCGGCGACAGGTGATACGGGACTATCCGCCGCGTTGTGTGCAGCTCATGCTCGGCGATGTGCCGTGTGCTGCATCGCATCGGCGTACAAAGACTCTCACACGAGTGTGGACACACGACGGCGGCGGCGGCGGCGACGGCGGCATGTAAGTACGTCGGACAACCGAATAGAAACGACACGATGGGGTACGGCATTGGACGGAAAGCTGAACTTTGTGTACCGCAGTCGAGGAGAATATCCTCGTGAGAGCATCGTTGAACTATCCTATGTCACACCGCGGACGGCTCGACAAGTGACAAGGTTACTTTCGCGCGAAGATTGAAAATCGCACGCAAAATATAGATAAATAAATAAATGCCGACGCAATAATGTTAATTTAGCTCACGAGCAGTATATGTAACAATTTTGATACTAAATAAATAGATGTAATTAAAAAAAACGTGGTAGTTTTTTGAGAATGTAATAGTACACAGTAGAATTATATTTTTGCATAAAACTCTTGTTTTAATATGTGATTGTAAAAATTTTTATTTTCCTCTCTTTTTCGCGCGCTAAGAAAATATATAAAAAGAACTAGCTAGATTTGAAGTACTTCAATCCTTCAAACTCTGTGTGCGGGCAATTGCTTCTCAGAGAGTTATCGTGTCTGAGGAAGAGGAAAATTCGCGATTTTAAAAGAAAGGAACTACTTAACTAGGTAGCTCCGAAGGACGATGAAGGAAATGACCCTTCCCTGAGAGAACGCGGACGCTCCTTTCCTGCCACTTCGATATTCTAAGAACTCCGACGGAGTAAACGAACCAGCGGTAAAGACAGATTAAGGATAAATTTATTTAACCCGTACTTACGTTAGGAACAGCAATGTTGTAATGAAAGACGAAAAGAAAATTGGTTTAACTTACGTACGGAAATATACTGACTTGAAATACATAAGATTGATGAGAAAAGCGTAAAAGTTAGTGATTTCACAAAAGCACGCGATTTAAAAAAGGATGTAAATTAGTGCAGAATGTCTGAATTACTAATTTCTATTCCTTTGTGTATTTTCTTAAGCAAGTGAGATTCATTAGAAAAGCTCTAACAGACAAATCGATATTATCGTCGTCGTATATTTAAATATTTGGACAACTCGCGGCACGACTAACAAGGTTTGCCAAACGAACGAGAGAAGGGAAAGTGTGTATAGAGTTACCAACATAGCCCGTTTCAGGCAATAAATCATGCGCTGTACACATATCGCCACCTACGTATCGCCCAATACACGCGCGTCCAACGCACGCCACGCAAAGTACTACCCGGACGTTATTTAGCACTAAAATATTAGCGCAGCAAAGTCAGTACGCCGATTAAATTACTGCGCCACGGTAACGCGGGATATTTAATTTCCACGGTTGGTTTCGATGGTGAAACAAGCAGATTAAGTAATCTCATTTCCTAGATTCTAAAGAGAGGAAGGCGAGCCTCTCCGGCCTTGAAAATAAAGAGAAAGAAACGGGTAGGGTGGTAAAGTATACACACAAGAGCGAAAGATAAAGGCGACTTTTGTGAGACGCAAAGTTCGAAGAAAAGGAGAAGACGGGGGAATAGAACTTTTCAGTCTTACCGCGCAGAAAAGGCCACCGGAAGAATGTTGGATGGTTTCGAATTGCCGGCAAATCATTCCGAGATTAACCAAAGAGACTCGCGTTGTCGATTCCAATCTTCGTTGCCCGTCTTATCCGACCGGGCTCATCCGCCGCTTTTGAGAGGATCGATTTGTACGATAATGAAGTTCTAATCTCTGACACATCGGGCTACGAGTCTGGCGCAATATTGAAGACGCGTTGTAAAAGCTATCTGCATGTAAGAAGAGAAAGGAAGAGAGAGAGAGAGAGACACTCAAAATTGAATTATAAATTATATTCAAAGGCGTCACACTTAAAGCCTCGGCGGACGCGCGGCAAATAATGTTTCGTTGGCTGGGATTTAATTATACGCCGGCGTTTCGAAGTAATTTAACGAAGGGTATTGCCAACTTGGTTCGTAAAGAAAAGAGAGAGAAAGAGCGAAATTAAACCGTGTATCTCTGCACTTAATGCGCATACTTTATGGCAAAAATATTGAATAGAAGTTAGAGTGTGTATACATTTATATCGCTCACTAGAACGCTAGTTTAACACTCGCTTTATATCAGTGTTTAAGAGTGATACGACTTTTATGATAACATTTGAATACAGTTGTATTTTGTATCGAAGAATAATTGGACAATAATATATTACTGTAAAGAAAGAGTAACTGCTTTCTTTATACTTAAATGAATTGTATCATGAATTGAAACTGAGTCCGTAATCCCACCGCGCTGTTATTTTATGACTTTTACGATCCATCCGTTAATTATTGTCCATGGTGGTCCCATCCGAACCTTGTTCGCTCCGCCTTTAACAGCGCAATAATGAACTCCGTCCTCCTCGGTTCCCGATTATTAATGCACGCTCCCTTCTCGCTGTTTTCGTTATAGCCGCAGTTTGCAGCAGTTTGTTAATGTCAGCCCTAAAACGGCAAGCGCGGCGCGGCGCTTCTATTATATCGTGAGGTACGACGTCTGTTACGCGTTCGACCCGCGCCATTAGCGCCACATCCTCGGCAAGTAGCAAAAGAAAATCGCGGCGAAGCTACTTGAATATGTACATATATATATAATAGACGTCGAGACGCTTGCGAGAATATTTTTTATCATCCGGAGAAAGAAATGCGATTTTTTTTAAATATGAATTCTCCGCCCGCGTTTTGTCGGAACCTTGGTACATCCTCGCGCGAGATCCGATCAAACAATTTCGCGAATCATTTGACGTCTGAATTTATTAAATTTTCGTTTTTATACAAATATGACACATGTGGTGTACGTATGAGCTTTTCGTTTGTTTCCCACCGGAAGCTGAGTGTATTTATTGTTAGCGTTCGGACATGTTTTAAGGATGAAGTGAATGCGGTGAGTCAGTGAACGTATCACTGCGAGCAGCCTTGCGGCGTTCTTGTTAGCGAACGACGAAGAGAAACGATCGGTCGTAACTCGGATTGCCGAGCTGCCCAAGACCATTCGAGAGCAACATCGTTCGCCCGGTCCGACGACGGATAACAGGTTGCATCGATGTTGTACGTGAAAGAGACCAGCGAGGTCCGTTTGCGAACGTATGCAAATCGAGTGGGCGAGTCGCTTTTAAATCAATGTTCTCGCGCATTATGTGACCACCCACGGTTGTTAGTCAGCCTCGCGTGCGTGATGGCACAGTCGCGGAGCTTTCGTCGAAATGGCCGCGACACGTCGATATGATTTTCGTATCTCGTCCCAACCGGGCGATGCCCGGCCCGGCCCCTCGTCTAGGTCGGCCATATGCGGGATATGGCTTTTCGTGTCTAATGAGCGGTGATGAAGGGGTCATAATCGGCGCGGCGTCTCGTATTTAGGAAATTTAATGAAAAGTACGCGATCGCGTGACTCGCGCCGACATCGCGTCCACGCATCGTCATCGTCGTTGATTGCACTTTTCTCATTGCGATCTTTTCAGCGTGATAATCTTCATCAAGTGAGCCTCCGCCTATTGTGATTAGATAAATTAAGCAATTGTTGAAAAATATCGATTGTGTGTTTTTCACAGAAAGAAGTAGAATGTCGTATTTTTCGCTGGTCCATTGAAAAGTACGTGTAGTACATGATATAAAAGAAATTGTATTGATCGGCCACTAATACTTATCGACGTTTTCACGATGTGTAGAAGAAAGAGGGTAACATGTTTCTCGACGTTTATTTCGAAAGAATATAGGAAAATTGTAGCCAGAGGTGTAACGGCAAAATTTTCGAGAGTGAATTCACACCACAAATTTCTTCGCCGAATTGTCACCCTAGTTTCCCAATATTACCCGCTTCCACGTACGCAAAACGAATTTTTACACGCGCGCGCGGAGCGTTACGGCGCCGAGAGAATCGAGTTTCCACCCGAGCGAAAGTTACTCGACACCGTTGACGTAGGTAGAATGAGGGTGAGAAAATACAAAATACAGAAGCGCGGCAAAAGAGCAAAAGGAACGGAGAAACGCGAACGGAGAAACCTTTAGCGTAGAGGCTGTACCGTCCTTTTTTTTTTCACTCGCTGACGCCGCGCGACATTCAATTTCCATGTTCGCGCACGCACCGGTCCACCAGCGTGCGCGATCTTTCGGATACGTATACTCGCATACGTGCAAACATTCAGATACACGCGCGAGTATCAATAATAATTCGAATATGTCTGGCTAAGCATACGCACGCGACAGAGTTGCGATAAACCCGAGGCCGGCGGTCGTTCGCACGTGCGTACACGCGCGTTTGGATGCGTGCAAGAACTACACACGACTACCTACCACCACGCACCCCACCGGTACATATACAACACGCACACAACGCCTTCGATAAGCGTGTGCACCACACGCGGAGGGTTGTTACTTCGTTCGGTGAACAGGTATGTCCATGCATTCGTGTGCATTACATTGCGTGTCCGAGGCGTGGGGCGATTCACCGCAAGTAATTAGGTGATGTGTTTATCGCACATCAGTTGCCCGCCGGCACAACGTGACGGACTAACTAGTGATAATCGATTATCACCCTCGGATCGAATTTTTTACAGTTCGTCGGCGTCGCGTTACCGCTAACACGCGCGCGCGCGTGTGTGTGTGTGTGTATGTGTACGTACACGCGTTGTACGCGGCGAGATCCCGACCGCCTGCGGTTATCTCTCTCTCGTCGCGGCCGATCGTAAACGCGCGCACCATTGATGCCGACGCCCCTTTGTTCATCTCAAAGAACGCATTCGAGTGTTCACTGATTCGACAGTAGAATCTTTGTGAATTTTAAAGCGAATAATTGCATTGAAGTTTGCGCGTTACATTCGGGACAAGAGCGAGATATAGAAAATATTCATTCGCTATTCACATCTCTGTTGCAGGATTCCGCGATTTTTCCACCAGCTAGCTACCGAAATTAATATTGCATTGGGTTTCAACTTTTACAGCCATTTGCAATCAAAGTTCCATCCATTAAAAGTGAATTACTTATGTTTATCGATAATATTTGTTTGCGCGAAAAACAATACACGAATGTTTTTTTTTTCTTCAACAAACCGAATAGTCTAAAACGAATATGACTATGTGACTATATCGCTATGGTCGAAGTGAAATGCAATGATCGATAACCTTAAGATCAAGTTTCTGTAAGTCAGATTGATCCGCACTGATGGAACTACTTTAGAAAACCTCGAGTTAAAATTGGCTATTTTTCTTTATCTCTTAGCTCCTCGGTTACGATCGTTTAAAAAGCAGAAAAAAGCTGAACGCCTGAGTCGGAGCAAAATGCGTATTACTTGGAAAGTGTATATGTCGTCTCGGAGTTGAGACGTAAGTTCAGCCGGAAAATTGCGGTAATTCCGAAATCGATCGCGCGCGCGCGCAAGAGAGAGAGAGAGAGAGAAAACGTTTAATGTCACGTTCAGTGTCGCAGAAAAAAGTAGAATAAAAAATGTTATGCAAATTAACAGGAAACGTAAATAGAAACCGATGCTTAAGGCTTACATGCTCGTCAGAGAAAAGAAACAGAGGGAGAGAGAAAGAGAATCTTTTTAATATTTTAATATTCCGCGATGTAAGCGCGCCTCCTCTTTAATGCGCTCTGAGTTTGCGAGCAACCAAGCTTAAACGAAGTGCACACATAAGCAAAGCAGCCTCGATCTTTCGATGCCTTGGACGGCACATATGACGATCACAACATAAAGAGAGAGAGAGAGAGAGAGAGAGAGAGAGAGAGAGAGAGAGAAAGAAAGAAAGAGAGAGCTTCAAAGCTTAAAGGAAAAGCCTGCCGGTAACTAGACGGAGTATTGCATATCGAGTTAAACCGTCATCGCTTTCCAAACAGACTTCAAAGAAGCGACTGACACTTTTTCTGATTTTCATACAAAAAACGATCGAACGAACAATAGTCCTCATTGAAAATTTGTTATTCCGGCGGTGTATTAAAACTCCGGCTACAGTCAAGAAAGCGCAAATGTCTGAGTGAAGGTAGTTTCAACGTCTCGTATTGTTTAACTGGAAAGTTTCTCGTGCTTGAATACTCGCCGTGATTAAAGAGCTGCCTCGTCGGTGTTCTCGCAATGAAACTCGCCGTTTTCAGGACAGACATTATTCTAGAACTCGCCGCGCGCCGTACGACGGACGCGAATCGACTGTTAAACGTTGCGTTAAACACGAGGTGGCATAATGCGCGCAGGAAAAATAACCCGGTTAGCTCGCGCGACTACGCAATGAACCGTTTACAGAAACGCTCTAACCCAGTTTTGTATTTTAATATTTCTGTTGACGCAGACACACTACGCCGTACATATTGGTGACAATGGCAGTCATCGGAGACGGACAATGCGATTGTGTGTGCGACAATAACGTGTTAAAAGATACACGCGTTTAATGGACCGATGAAGTTACAAGGACAATCGATAAAATTACACACACACACACACATGCGCGAAATCTCATCGGAATCATTACTCGAACGCTTTTAGCAAGTTGTCGATATTAGAGAAATTATATTTTCTAGCAGCCGCTCGCGAAACGTTCGCAGATGAAATTTTGAATAATCGCAATCATCGCTTTGGTTTTACTGCACGCGATACAATTTCCGGCACTAAAAACGGATGAGACGCGGAGTAATAAAAGTGGACTATATATTCGAACCATAAAAGTTTTATGTAAGACAAACGGCGAAAAAAATAGAGGTTTTAGCACAATGTGTTTACGACTCTACGAGAGAATAGAAATCTAGTGTAGTCGGAGAAATAATTGATTTTTACTACTGTACACTCGATTTACCTGGCTTTTTTATTCTACTAGAAGTTCGTGCGAGTTGACTAAGTTTCGCAAGAAGATAATTAAATATAAATAATTTACAAAAAATGTCTCTACCTAATTCGTTTAACGTTACACGCGAAGAAAAAATTGCACTCTCCAAAAAAAAGCTTTCAAAGTAACTTCCTTTTTCAACCGTTCTCTCTTTCGCGCAAAATCTCCTCGTCACTATTCAGGAACCTCACTCTAGTTTCAAAGCTGTACGTGAGATTTTTTAACACGGATTTCTATACCGAGATCTATTCAGTCAATGTGCTTTTAATGACATCTCACGTCGATCTACTTTCAAAACTGAAACTTTCAAAGCAAACTTCCACGAACGCACAATTAATCGATGTTTTCTTAGTGCGAAACTAGAAATTCATAGTTTTCACAGTTTTTACGACCACTGTTTCTGCTCCAGGAACCATGATAAAAATGATTCGCAAAAATATATCGCGCGATACACAAAACGTTTTGCAAAAGGAAACAAGTTTTCCCCGCAGTAATTTTCGCGATCGTACAATATGCCATAATTGGAAGTCGCGTTAGGTGCTTTTACCATCGTTACCTCGACCGCGCCGCAAATTCCTATAATATTGCAAAAGGCGCTGAGTATTGCGCGGACATAAATCGCGCGACAACATTTACGGGCTTTTCGACGAATACACTTGATTGGATATTTCGGACGAAGTTATTCCGTGGAGACGTTGCAAAACTTTATTGATGCTCGAGATCGCAATTGGCGTTTGGTTTTTAACACTTTACCTATATTACGAGTCGAGTTAAAGCGAGATTTTGCTGGCTATGCTAATTAACTTCCTCATCAAAAATGACTAACGATTATCACACGTACTCATACAAGCTCGCTATCTGCAACCGTCGTCGTCGGAGAGTTGTCAGAGAATACAAAAATGGCGGCGAGACGTTGTCGCACTAACACGACATATAATTTATGTATGCGCTCGCGACGACTACGATAATGAAAGTCTCGCGATGCGAGTTAATTAACTCGGCGAAACCGGAAAAAGAGACGCCGGAGTCGATTAGAGTTGGATCTACTTTATCCGCTTACTTGAGCGATTCTCTCTTTTTTTTTCCTTTTTTTGTTTTTTTTTTGTTTCGCGCGAACGAAACGCATGAAAAGTTTTTGATTTATACCGCGCAGCGTTTGTTCGTATTTCTTCAAAAGTTTTTCTTTCATAATGCAAAGAGTTACACTAGCGCGTAAGTGCCGTTTCGAACAGTCGCGTTAGCGTTATGCTACCCTCGCAAACTGCATTTCCGTTTCTCCGCTTCTCGTTAAATTTTAAATTACATTTTTCTTGTCAAGCGCGGCGGTGTGTTTTTCTTTTTCTTTTTGTTTTTTTAGTCATTCTCTCATAAAGTAAAGCGCGCAGTCATTTCATTCACTCGTCAAAACAGATTTTAGTCCGCGATTCAGACTGAATTAACAGAGAGATTTCGCACGAGCTCGCGGCTTACGTGCCAGGCACTCACCTCTGGAACGCACGCATTTCTCCAATTTCACCTTCGCGAATTGTGAATTCAGCTTAACTAACCTAACTCGATTTTGCACAGCCTAGTGGGTCATATCGGTAAATTCAAGTTACTTGTCTTTCCGAGCGTTCCATGTCGCGCGTCTCTCTCAATTAAGCGACACACACAAGAAAGCTCGTGACCTTCTTTGGCGCGCGCGCGCACACACACACAAGCGCGTGACTTCCATATAAGAATTACAATGAGCTGCGCGGGTTAACATCCCATGGGTTACTGTAAACTCTCCGGGGAAAACTTTGTGATGTTGGCAACGAACTCGCGAAATCGCGCTCTCGGAATGCCAAACACATGTATTTACAACTGTACTGCCTTGATTTTGGAATTAAAAAAAATGAAAAAAAAGAAAAAAAAGAAAAAGAAAAAGAAAAATCTAAAAAGTGATAGTTTTGTTTCGTGCGTCAATTTTATATCTGACAAATAAGCCAATGGAATCAATAACAGGAAAAAGTGGCGTTTCGAATACATCGAGTGAGAGAAGATGAATCTCGTGAGAAAGTTGCAACGTGTGTATAAATAGTAATATACCTTATAACTGTAAGGAAAACGTAGTTAAAGCCAATAGAAAGCTTTATAAGCTGAATGGGATTATGAATAATTAACAAACTGTCTTGGCCGTTATATGAATCACGTCTAATGGATTTTGTATAGCTCCCAATGCAATTGCCTTCCGCTCCGAGAATCTCTCTCTCTCTCTCTCTCTTCGCGCTTGCAAGCTCCGCTACCTGGGATACCCACACAATCTCTTCGGTGAAAATTCCATCTCGCCCGAGGCATTGCTATTCCAGCGAACAAATTCCAGCGCCACAGCAATTAAATTCTAAGACGGTGGCGCTGATGAATCGAGCTTTTTTTAATTACGGGGAACGAGTGCGGAATAAATTCTAACGAAGCGGTTCTCTCTCTTGAAAGAGAGAGAGAAAGAAAGAGAGAGGAGCGTCTGACGCCTTGCGAGAGAAGCCGGTAATCGTCGTCGGGCCGATGCGGCGGAAGAACAACGGCGCGCGCGCGTTTCGCACAAACGGAACGCAGACGCATTCCAGACAGTGATTTTAACAGCGCCGTTTCTCGAAACATTAGGATTACTCGCGCCCCGCTCCGTCGCAGTTTAACGGCTCCCACGTTCGAAAGTAATTAGGTTAATTCCGTTAAAAGCCCGTGTGGCCGGAGGCACGCCGAAATTATCAGCAGTTTTACTTGAGTTCAAGCGGAAAAATAAGAGATTAACCCTCCCGGACGGTTATCGGGGGACAATGGACGCGGGAGAACCGAAATAAAGAAAAACGGTTTAACAATCTATCTCGGACTGGACGGGCGGCAATTAGCCGACCGTTATCCGACGTTCGCGCGGCTCTGTGTATCCTGTTGAATATCCCCCGCGCTTTTATCATCGCAATTCGCGTCGCGTAAAATATGAAAATATTCAAATGCGCCGAAATACTCTCGACAACGTTCCTTCCCTCTCGCGGCCTTCGCGCGCTATTCCTTCCGAACACGTCGTGTCTCGATTCGGTCGAATTCCTGACACGTTTTTATTCCGAGTACTTTCCCAGCCGCTGCTCAAATGGATTTTCGCCGTGGATGGATGACGTGGTACACTGCGGGAGAGGACGGAATTATCGATGTCACGAATGTACTCGTGCACGACAGCTACTTCCTGGCGCATTAAGGCCGGTCACTTTTGTGTACTGCGACGGCAAGTTTTTCAATTTCCAGGCCTCGAAACTCGGAAAGCTGCCGTTATCATCCAAAAGGGGCTGCGTGCAGCTCTCGCAATGAGAGAGGGAGAGGGACAAGGAGGCACGTCACGCTAATCCAAGAGCCGTGCCCATGCAAGTGAGTGTAGCGACATCGTCTGTAATTAGTTTCGCCATTAAACGACTTTTGAAGTTTGCCCCGGCGATAAGCGCGGCTTACATCGCGCCGTCACCTTCGCCGTGTAACGCTCGAGACAAAAGCCCGGGCGAAATTCCGCTGATTGCTTCGACGAAAACACTTATTGCCGGTGAAAATGCATAAAGTTGGAGCGATATTTCACAGATAAGAATCGACTCGCTCACATGGACTTTTAATTATGCTCAAATAATTACGGCGTGAGAGTTGTGTTGTTGCCTTGTCGTTCGCTACGCTCACTTTGATAACACGAACGCGATTGGTAAAATGTCAAAAGCAACAAAAATAAAAGAATTAGATTATTGTTTATTATCTCACCAATAGTGTGATGTGAATCTCTTCGATTGTTACTGCTAATGTTCACGAATTACTATTTCAAATTATTAGTGACGCAAATTGCGTAACGTGCGTCTCTCTGCAACAGAGATCACACATTTCTACGCTGAAGTAAAATAACTTTCGCTTCAGTGGATCTCTGTCTTGTATCTCTGGAGCATACAATAATACTCGACAACGACGATCATTATATCTATTCGCTTAAATTTTCTCCCGAGCAAATGCTACGACGAGATGCTCGCGAATAAGTATGCCGATGCTCGTTGTGAATCAGATCACGATCTGTGCGTGTCTTGGTTGCGCGACGGTTTACGTCGCAATGATAACTATTAGAAACGAATGTCGCAAATATTATTCGAAAGAGATTCGTTGAGAAAAATGTCACGTCGTGCGCGAAGAGTTGAATAAAAAGAAATTGCGAATATCCCGCAACAAATTGTGTTATAAACACCGAGAAACTACAATTACAGAAGCTACCGTAACAAGCCAATACGTATAGATATTCGCATCAGCGGTAGTTACTGTGCGAAATTGCTTCTTATGAAAAGTTGTTCGCGGAGAAGGCGTCCGCGGTGGTCGGGGGAAAATTGTCGGTTGGGCAAAGAAGATTGCAACGAGACCGATGAAGTATGAGTGGCGAAAGTGCGGTAGACGCGGCGGAGGGAGAGAAAACCGGGTTGGGGGAGTTTCAGGAGGAGGAAGAATGGAACAAGAAAGACGAAGATGAAGAAAAAGTGCAGATGAAGAGTCGTCCGAATAATGTCGGCGTCGGTCTGTGTGTTTACTCGCCAAGAAGTTTCGAAGCAGCCAGTTGGTTCGTTACGCGGCCGCAGCTCCACTTACAAGCAATTAGCCTAACAAGCACCGAGCCGAGGCCGAGGTTAGACTAGTAATTCGGTAAGCGGCTGTCGATAATCGCGCGAATCCCCATGACGCTTCCATTCGCTGCGAGATTCGTCCGGCAATCGTAAACAATAATGGATCTCCTAATATCGCGAGAGCTATCGTGAAATCAATACGTATTATTCGAGCTAAAACCCGAATTTTTATAGAAAGAGAGAGAAAGAGAGAAAAAGAAAGCGAAGTTGTTCAAAAACATATATTTGAAAATCTCGCTAGGAGTATAATGAATTATTGGCGCGATGGTCATTGAAAATTTATTGACGCGGTACATCTCTCTCGCGCGTTCAACAATATGACGTCGATATCGGATGTACTTTACTGTAGAATTTTATTTTATCGCCGGAAATGCTTTCACTCCAAACACAGATAAATCAACACACAGAGTCAAAATAGATCACGTCACTGCGTAAACCTTCCATTTTTATCGTACACGTTTGCAGTATACGTTTGCATTCCATTATACGCAGAGGATCAACGTTACGTGAATGATATTCGATTTAACGCACCTAAGAATACGAAAGCGGCGAATCGAATTGTGAGCGAATTTACTTTTTTCTTTTATATCCGCGAACAGAGATGTGAATTTTAGATCTCGATATGAAAGGTTAACGATTCAGTATGGGAAAACATTACGGAAACTCATTGCACTTATGTCACCGGCGCGTTGATAGGTATAACGCGACGAAATGCGCGACATGGCCGGCGGCAATTTGCAAAATTTATCTCACCGGCGAACTAGCCAAATGCGCGAGAGGATGGAGAAATAGCGCCAGTATAGAGAATCTGGGCTGACCTATCCATGGGGCAATTGCTTCGTGGTGAAAGCTTGCGCTGCCAAAAGCTATGTAATCTTCAAGCCACACTATTAGCGAGTTGCGCCACTAACGTGCGACATATTTTGTGGATTTAAAGCTTAAACATATCTTGCAAGTTGCCGCGTGTAACGGCTTATAGTGTAGACAAGGTCGACATCTACTGTGCGAAGCGTTTAACGAAATAATATTTAAACCATAATGTACAATAAACACGTGGGGTGTTATCTTGAGTTCAAAAAAAAAAATTATTATAGTAATAATAATATCAGAGAGAGAGAAAGAGAGAATAAACATTAAAAATTCTAAATTAATTAATAATTAAGAGAGATCGTGACAATTAAACAAATAGGATTTAGGCCAATA
>QVNV01001240.1:0-31357 GCA_014825455.1 Pseudomyrmex pallidus | reverse complement strand
AAAAAAAAAAAAAAAAAAAAAAAAAAAAAAAAAAAAAAAAAACTCCTTGTCTCAAAGAAGAAGTTTAACGATTCATAAAACTTTCCGAAGAATTGATTCCAAATTCGAGAAGAAAAGAGAAAAGAATAATCCAAGGGAAGCGGATTTCTCTTTTTCTTTCAAAGAGATCAAACATCGCTCACTCACCGGTGTCGTTTTCGTGCCCTTGGGGTCCATCTCCCACATCCTCGGTGGCTGTGGAAAGTGCTGCAACAGATAAGGAAAGAACGGAGTGAGATCAGTCAGTGTACGTGACCGTCGTTCTTACATTAGGGAAGCGAGAGAGAAACAAAGGGAGGGCAGAGGAAGGGCGAGAGGAAGGGCGCGATTATTAATGCGGGTCGCGTCGTAAAGTTATGTGCCCTCGAGGCGAGAGATCGCGACCTTCCACGCGTTGACGGACGGACATTAAACTACAAGCATTAACCACGGTCCGACCCTGCAACAATTAACCCTTTGATTGTCGGAATTATTTATGCGATCTCTGATCCGCGGTGAGGAAAGCGAAAGTGAGAGAGAGCTAGTTTACGTATTTGATTGTTTGCGCGACAATTTTAGCGCGATAAAACTATCAAATGAGATATATCGGCATTCTTTGTCTTTGATTAATTGTTACATATCACTTCAACTTCTGCGTTATCACGTCGAGATATATTTTTTTTTTCATCAAAAATGTAAAATGTTTCCGACAATACTATCGCCTCTCCACGTGGACTGTCCTCGCCGAGAACAGGAGCGAAATAAATAACTCAAAGAAGAAAAACACAAACACTCGTCTCACTCGAACGATACAATATATACCTACAACGCGGATTAATGTAGAGAGCAATTATTTACTCGATTACAAGTCGGGCATTTTTTCGCTGTTTAATCTCGATTGTTATTTACTCGATAGACGCGAACTCGCGCGCTCGCTCACTCGTTCGCAATTCCGCGCGGTGATTGGAGAACACGCGTTTGCTCAATGACCCATTAAGTCGGTAACCTGTTCCGCGACGGCCTACGCTACAGAGGAGTCGGCAATATCTCTCTTGAAGATTTCTTTCGGTGTGCCTGAAGAAAGATCGATTGACGAAACAATCGCGAGATCGACGATCGATCCACGGGATCCGCGAACATTCGTGTATCGCGGACTTTCAAGGATCGTCTTTTTTTCTCAGAGATTCAACAAAAAAATTGACAGCGTCAATAAGGAAACATATACTGTGAAATAACATATAGATGTAAAAAAACAATATTGCGGAGAATTTTAACGGATGGTCAAAAGTTCCGCAATAATATACATCTCTTCTATATATATATATGTATCGATGCGTATGTGATTGATCTCGACTGTCCGGTGGAAAGCGCGTTAAAACCAACTATCCTTCTGAAGAAAGTCACTGTTGTTAAACGTCAAACTCTCACTCTATGATATAACGCGAATGAGACATACGGTGCATCCGCGCGCGCGGTACGCATGTGTGTGCGTATTATTCCACATTTTCGAAGGTGCTCGTTGGAAAACGTGGTCATTAAGCCTGAGAGACACCATTGTCAAACGCGCTCAGTCGAAACGAACTTCCTAATAATTACAGGAAGGTCGCGCGATTGCACCTGACATATTATACTAGTGGGCGCACGTGCACGTGACAACGTAGTCGTAAGCGTGACCAGGTGCGTCAGCAAATCGCGTTAATTAGCGAATCCGGGCTTTTAAATGCGATGCGGATACGGTTCCGCACGCGTGACGGCGTTTCAAACGGCGAAATTATCACGTCGTTGCATATAAAATATCGATATTATTATGGTGGAAGTCGATTTGTCTGCATCTTAATAACTTTCCTCGTTCGAAGTTGCAAATATAAATGTTTTAGGCCTTTTTACGAACTAAATTCTAGGGGAACAGATTTGTTTTAACACGTGTATATAACAAATATATTATTATCAATAATATATTTCAAATAATATGCATAATAATATATTTATTATTTGTAGAAATATGTATTAAAATATTGAAGAGAGATTATACTTAATATATTCGCGGAACACATTCTGGGAATTTCTCTGCCCTGTTTTTTTGACAAGGTCAGGAACAGCTGTCAGTTGCAATATTTTACGAATGCACATTTCCCGTGTGTGGCAAGTACAGTCCAATTACATTATGACGTATGTAAATGAAAGGCTGTAACGCGATTGTCCCTGTCGACTTCCTGCTGTCCACTCAGCACTTCTTTCTCTGCGTTTTCTATTTTTCATTCCTGTCAATCTCTTTTTGCTCTGTTCTCTCTTTGAACTGCGCGCGTTACACGCGATTTCAGAGAGGGAGAGAGAGAAAGAGAGAAAAAGAGAGAGAGAGAGAGAAATGATACTTGACAAGCAAACACAAATGTGTGACAAGTATTTGCAAAAATATTTGGCTTTACAAATGACAACAGAACAACACGAGAGATTGTCATTTTTATAAATATATAGACATATATGCAAAAATCAATCACATTATATATTATCAGCATATCTATATATACTCAAAATTTAAATATTTAGCTTTAAACCTGTAAACGTTTTTTTTTATGTACGTATCCTGTAAACTCTGGACATTTGTTTGATTTTTTATTGTTAAAATGTTGCAAAAACTCTGTACACGCTTATGGGGCTTTATTCAACATTCTATATATTAAACAAATAACATTAGTTTTGATGTATTGTTTTAGTTTTTTTAGAAATTCTTCCACTAAATAGTTACTAAGATTTTCTCATTTTCACGAATCGCTCGGACATTAACGTCCGCGGTTTACAGAATTAGGGTTAAATATTTAGATTTATTTGAAATATATTGACTGTCTACACGTGTGTGAATATTCTAATATTTGCATTGGTTTGGAACTTTAAACATTTCATTATCCGGAAGATAAATGACTAAATGCGTAAGGAAAAATCGAACATTTGGCTATTTTGACAGGTGGACTTGATGAGCGTTTTTGACATTCGATCTTTATGAATATTTGAATAATCAAAAGTACGTCTATTAATCTCGATTTTTATCAGACGCGAGTATCAGTGTAATAAAAATTTTTATCAGTTTCTGATAAAAATTTTTAAAATCATTTATCTCCGTCTTACCGAAGCGTTATTAATTTGCTCCACTTTATCCCGATGCGACGCGACTCCGTTAAAAATCGTTTTGAAGACTTTCTATAATCCCGAGATTGCCTCTCACCACTGCGCCTCTAGCACCTTTCGCGCTTTGCCCGCGGCGTCGCTTGTAGCTCCATTCAAAAACGCAAACAACGTAGCGTACTCAAGTACGCATGTCTGAATTACGAGAATTTTTTCATAGGGTCGAGTACTCGAAAAGATTTTTATCTCGAAAAAATTCATTATTTCTCACGTACAGAATAATTTATGCTTAAAAAAAAGAGAAGAGAGAAAAACTTTTACAGTTTTATAATGTTATTCTATAAACACTTCATAAAACATAAGTTAGTTTTGAATATTTTTAAAGAAAAAACTAATACAGGCAACTGAATTGTTTCTATTTTTTCTTCTTCTTAATCTATGCGGCCCTGCACGTATTTCCAAATGTAATCGATCTGCCGAATAACATGTCTGGCTTGCACCATTCTTTCGAAATTACTACGAGACTCGTTTGAATAAATCGCGGATCGCTCGTGCCAATTTCCAGAATGGTAATTATGCTCGAGGCATCAATGGCCGTTGAATGTCGAGCGACTAAACAGTTCAAGGGTGTGGGTCGGTAAGGGGAAACCACAACCCACAATCACCATAATTAAATTTGGGTGGCGTGACTATTACTTCTCAATACTTGGCGTGGATTCAATAATAGTCTACGTAGAGCAAGCGTTATTCAAGGATATCCATAGAAATTCGTAATGAGATATACTATGTATATCTGTGTATGTGTGTATATATACACATTATGTACAGAGTATCCAAGCAGGCAGGCCACTTAAATATCTCCTTGTTTTTAATGACACGTGAAAACCGTTCGTGGCACAATTTAAATGATTTTTTGAAAGAGAAATACTACTGGAAGAAACATTTTTTCTGTCGGATAATTGTTTTTGTTTTTTAAGATCGATATTTTCATTAGTATTTTTTTTATCAAGGAAATTTATTTTTTTTCTTATAGAGCGAATGAAAAAATACATTTAAGTATGTCTAAAGCATACGACCTTCAGCTGATCACAAAATTTTAAAGATGTTTAAAATCTTCGAAACTTTTAATTTCAAAAATGTCAAAACTTTTTCTTCCTGCGGTATTCCTCTTTCGAAACCAGCTTGGATATCCTTGGATCTATATATACATATGTATATCTTTAAGAAGATATGCATATCTTTAAGATTACGATATAATACCTCGATCGTATTTTTCGTACAAGTATGCATTTTTATACATTAAATATAAAAAGATGCACTTTTTTTTACATTCGACAGAATGTCAATTACAATGCCGGAAAAAGACACTTCACATCACCGTCACGTAATCGACACGTTGCTCCGGATTCCCATAGAAATCCGGCACATACGCTCCGATTAACCTTCCTGGATCTCGAACGCGAGGGAATTAAATGCAAAAAAAGCGTTTAAAAGAATGTCGTTGTACGTGACGTTTCTCGAAAAATATCGCTTCTTTTTACTAGTTTTGTTTTTATTTTTTCATTAGTTTTCGCAAAATAAATTCGCGTTCGATGACATGTTAATTGTTTTTGCTTCGAGATTACAAAATTTGCATAACTAAGGCACGGTTGGGTTGCGGCATCTTCGATCTTGACGTATGTATGTCCGGCGGTAAGCGAGCGAAAAGCACGTATCTTGCGTTAGAATTCTATTTATTTCGAGCGAGAGGTGCTCTTTATACCCAAGCACGTTCCCGATACTTCACACATTTGTCATTTCCGCATGACGCATCGAAATCTGCAAAATGTGCCGAATCTGAGGAAGGAAGAAACGCAATATATTCCGATACCGCGAACATTACGAACAGTTTGCACCTGGGTTGCAAGGTTTTCTTCAATATAAACGTAGTTATGCGTCAATTGTGACGTCAGAAGATCGTGCCAAAAGATTTCGCCTTTTATTGGAAAGGCGGTTGGGGCAAAATGGAAGAAAAAACCAAAGCTCGCGCGTTTGGTCCGCTCGACGTTGAGTTACGGATTGTCCGGATGCAGGCAATAAGGAGAGGCTCGCCTTGAGGAAACGCGTGGCTCACGCCTCGATTCATTGAGGACATCTCATCGCCGCGATCGAAACGATCCTTGAACCGAACCGTCGCGCGTTTCGATTCAAGAACACTCTGTCGAACTCGCTCGATTGTAAGATCCGCAAAATTCGCGCACGCGATATCTTCGCGCAGGAAGATTCAATCCTTTCTCTTGAACAACACCACAAGTGTATGTACAAGAGTGAGTGTAGATAATTCTATCTATCGTGGATTTTACTAGGAAAAAAAATAATAGACTTGAAAGAGAGATACGAGGAATTTTAAACGCAGCGTGCAGCAATAACAACAATGCAAGCGCGCGACACAACATAGTAAAAAAAAATATATGTCATACATAATAGCATGTACATCGTGATTTTTATACATATATATGTATATGTGATGTATGTGTGTGTGTATATATATTTTCTTTCACGGTGTGTAATTATTACAAGTTGGTAAATCATCTATACGCGTAATGAGAAATACCGACACACAAGCGCTTCTAGCTGGAAAATTAGAATCTGGAATCTAACATTCCATCTTTACGGAGAAAAAGAAGAAAAAGAAGCCACTCTTGTCCACGGATTTAATTGCTCGCCGCGCATAAAACACACACGTGCTCGAAGTGCTTTCTACTCCGCTTCTCCCGCAAAGAAGAAGCTTCATTTTCTCTCTCTCTGTGCCGTAAACAATATCCATAATATATATGTATTATACAAATCTCGTATAATCACACGATATTGTGCGTGTGCGATATTAATGTGCTGTATTTCAAACAACGCGATATGCGATTCCACCGCGCGCACAAAGGAGAAGGCGAACGTCGGAGAAGAACTCGCGCGGCAAAGATGTCGCGGCGGAAATCACATCGGCGAATCTCTCGCGAAGAAAGTCGCAAAGAAGATCAGAACGCGCATTTCTCTCGACTTCCATAAACCGCGGCGCGTACATAGACGAACATTCTAGAAAATATATAGCCGGAGACTTATATCGAAGGCGGAGAGTAATGAAGTCAATTACAGTTAACGAGATAACATCGCGATCATTCAATTGAAGAATCTCCATTGGCAGCGCACGCACGTACATTCATTGGCGGGTATTGTGCAAGCACCGACACACAAGTTCCGAAAGGGCGCGCGCGGCAAAGCAACGCGTCGCGTTCACAGAATTCCGTGCTGCACTGCAATCAGGCTAATTATAAGCTGACGTTTTCAAATCCGATGCCGGAACAGGCAATTGCAAATTGCAATCGTCGCCGCTGCCTCCGAACTTTCTCTAGAATTCGGTCTGTCTACGCGCGATCCGGTTGCAAATACATGCTTTTCGGCATCTCACGAAAAACAAAATGTGTAAAAATTACGTAAATACAAAAATTTTCGCCTCAAGAGTTTATGAAAAAAAAAAAAAAAAAAAAGGATTGCGTAAAGGTTACATGTAACGGACAAGAAGTATACAAGAAACGCAAATGCGAGCACGATTACAAAAGTGCAAAAGTACTCCGAGAAAGTACTTTCTTGCCGATATATTCCACGCACGCGTCGCATCGCGCGCAGTGACGACACACGGAATTGAGAATCGCGCGATTACATACGTACCGACTTCGGCATGTTGCACGGAGAATTCCAACATGGTCCACTGTGTGAAACTATCGGTGATCGATAACGCGATCAACACGATCGCGTCCGAGCAGTAGTAGCTCTTCGACGAGCGCCGTAACGTCGGGAGGATCGGTCTCGAAGAGAGAAACCTCGAATCAAAATCGATCAATCGATCATCTTCAACTACTCGCGCGCTTTTTCGTGCGCACTTGCGTTCGACGAAGATACAATCGAAGAGAAATCCTACTACGTGGAGAGGATTTTGAAGAAATCTTCTTCAAGACGGAACACAAACCTCGAATAAATTGACAGAGATCCGAGATTCGAAGGACTTAAGGATCGGATCGGGCGAGGATTCGCTCGATTATTGAATTCGAACGAAAGTGTCGGGGAATTTTCTCGAACAATCGGAAAAAAAAACGGAGGTAATCGAAAGGTGATTTGGTGACGAAATGGCTTTTTCGTGGATCAACTCCCGCACAAAACAGTCAACGACTCCGAATCACGTCGCACTTTCGTTTAATTCCCGGCGAATCATCCTCGATGCACTTTTTTTTTTTCGATCTGATCGCGATGAAACACCGCGCGCAGAGAAACACCGTGAATAAACGTACAAACGGTGCCGAGACCAATTCCGTCGGCGGTGTTTTGCGCGACCGACGACGCGACACAATTAACACACCACGAGGTTCGCGGAAAATTTTGCAAGTACAGGTGCAGCAATTTGCATTAGCTGCGGGCTATCCGATCAGCGTTGACACGCAAAACAGCGAGATCGATGACAGTTCACATTCCTCTCGGTGTAATTGCGTTCGCGCGCGTCCAGGTGCTCGGGCAAAATGGCGACGGCAAAACGAGAGGAGAGCCTTCCGAGATACACGGAAGAAAGACGACGGCTTGTATGGCGCGTTGAATATATGTATGTGCACGCGCGTTCTCGCATTTATACGAAGAGAACACGCAACCGCGAGAAGACACACTCCAGTAGAAAGCGTTCGAGGCGCACTAACATGCTCCAAAGTCGCGAGCGCTGAGCCGAGCCGAGCCGATCCCACAAGCGTTGTCGCGCGTGATACGCGCCCCGGAGTAACGGGGCGAGCTGATTGCCAAAGAGAGCGACAGAGGGACAGAGAAAGAGAAAGAAAGAGAGAGAGAGAGAAAAAAAAGAGAGAAGAGAGAGAGAGAGAGAAAAAGAAAGAGAAAGGTTGTGCGAGAATATGATAGGAGGGAGGAGGGGGGAACAGATAGACTTTTCACCTTCGACAAGCCGAATGACCGAGTGACGAGTGAAGTGAGAAGGTCTGAAAATAGGAAATCTAATAAAGAGTTAATGACCGTCTTGAATAGTTCTGCCGGTCGTTCGCGATATTAAAACGTTTGAATGAATCACGAGGAAATAAATTTTCATCAAGTGTTTCATTTTTTTTTTGTCACAGATTTGCGAATATTCTCTCTTTTCCTAATTGAATTGTCAGGATCTCAATTTTAACTTGAAACGATGAAAAATGAAACAGCTGTTATTATGTATAAAATAAATGTTCTACCGACTCAGTTTTCAAATATTGGGAAATAAATTGAAAGAGACGTCAGCTGTTTCAATATCGCGATCAATCATCGAGTAACGAGCGATATCGTTGAAAATTATGAAAGTAAAAAAGGAACGACAACAACAAGCAATAGAAAACAAAATATTGGAAAAATGATGACAAGTTTTCAAGCAAAAAATCGAGTCGATATAATGTAAGAAATTCCGTTTGAGGAATTTGTTACGTGTTCGTCTCGAAATTTGTTCGATCGAGAGACGCATTCAAGAAGCGCGGTTGTTTACGAAAATTCTATATCTAAAATGATTAATGTAATCTGCGATAAAGACTTTAAAAACAACTCGTCATTTACCGCCACCCGCGAAGGATTTCCTTCGATTATTTTTACATATGCGTTCTTCCGATAGTGATTATATTGCAATCTCCTCCTCAATTAATCTCTCAACTCTTAAGTTATGGGATCATTCAATTACTCACCAGTTAATTAACACAATAAAGACATGTATGAATATTTCAACAAGTATTCTGACAAGAGAGAAACAATTCGGTATACCACAAACGTCTGCAAATATTACGTCTATAAATATTTTGCAAAAATTAAAATTAATAAAAAAAAAAAAATAATTACAATAGTTAATTATATTCACGGACGCAACAATAATAAAAAAAAATAATTCAAGATTCTTGACACACTTTAAATGATGATACTTAAAAATGTTTCAAATCGCGAGGATGACATTCCGTTTGCAGAAACCATTGGATATTGTCTGGAAATCCCACAATTTCAACTTAAGATAATAATCGGTCACATTCGTCACACGTTATCAAATAATCCCTACTCTCGTATGACTAACAATCAATTATTCCTACCGGACACGAGATAGTCCGCATATATCGGGGTTGCATGTTAGTTCCATCTCTCTGAACAACAGGTACCTACATATATATATATACCTATAATGTTTGTAATTGAAGCGTGATGAACGCCAAGCGGAAGAAGGAAGTAAAGTCGACAGCCTCGTTCATTACGACTGATCGGAATAATAAGTGATCGTTTCTCTGTATGTGGCGAGCGAATCGGTCGTTCGTTGCGTTGTAGATTATGATGACGTCAATGTATCGATATTTCAACAGAGAAAGAGATTCTCGTGTGTCTCTCTTGTTCTCATTATTATTTTTTTTTTTATTGCTTAACTTCTCTTTGCGACATTAAAGTAAGCCTGTATTTTTTGTTCGATTTCGAAGTTTCTATTTTATTTCTCCACAAACAATTTCGCCTTCAACAAAAATGTTTTGTTAGTTTTCCATAAGATGTTTCGATGAAATGTGAGAAAAGATTATCTGGTGAAGCGGAATAGAATAGCGTCTGTTCGCAGACAATATAATCAGCTCGAAACATAGAATCAATCGAGCAAAGGTTTCTCTTTACTTGCAATTAGTTTTATCTAAGTCTCCGTCACAAAATACATAAGAATGTTTGCGATACGTACGTTATCGATTGTCTTTCATATTATATACGTATTGGCATATTGTAATTTGTCGCAATGTATTTCCAATTGACAATGACTGATGAGTTCACAGACTCGACTTGACCTTATTTCCTTAATTTCCGAGCGAAGGACTACTCGATTCGTAACACATTGTTTGAAGATTAAAGAGAATTCCAACGCGAATAAAACCTAGAAACAAATAGATAACGTTCTCGTCACACGAGAGAGCGAACTTTTACTCGATCGTCGCAACCAACACACGTAAAAATCGATCAAGCGGAAAATAATATCTTTGCTTTTCTTTTCACGGCTCGAGATTGTAACAAATATTTCAACGACATATTCCACCTTTCCAGAAGCGCGTTTCGAATTCTGAAATTCCCCGACACATTAGCGAACTTTGAAAATTTCGCACGTGCTTTACACGTTTAGGTCTCCCTCGCGCGAGCGCTATCTCGCACAAAAGCTGTTATCGTCAAAAAGCTTATCGTTTCAAAGCCCCACACGATATATATGCAAGCGCAACTGTTCAATGTGAAATGCCGTCGTGCATATTTTCAGTTGCTTTAATACGCGCTCCTTGGGCGCGACGACGTAAACTGTTATATTTGTACTCTCTCGTGATAATGGCGACCTCGAAGAGGCCTCGTCGTCGACCTCTTCGCCGATCTCTTAATCTCGCGGATCTCAAATCTCGCGTCTCGCGACCGTCTGATTTCTTCGAATGAGGAATTGTTCGAGAATCGCGTTTGAGAGAGCACAGAGCGAAAAATTTCTTTTCTGTGTGATATCAACTTCGGTCGAATCACCGAATATTGAGATTAATTATAATTAGCATTTTATAGCCAACACTGACAAGATATAAAAAAAAAAAAGAGAGAGAAAGGTTGTATTTATTTCGACAGGCATCTTTCGCTTAATTGAATGAAGTCAATTAAATTGGGGCGACCAATTACGACATCTGTTGCAAATGTCTGTTTGCAAATGGCATCGCAATGTATTTAATTGCCAATGAATTAATTAAAGGGGTATTTTTCGGGCCTTCGAATTTTTCGTTATCTTTTTGAAAATTACACGCGATCTCACGCGGTTTACGCACACAATAAAAACATATGTATATCAAACAACACGACATGACGTAGGTATATTCACTGTCGGATTTTGTTTTTATAAGATCGTCTTATCTTGACGATGTGTAGCCAATAAAACGGCCCGTACAGTATCTTATGAGATGAACTTAAGACAGTCTTGAATATAAGATCGGATTGTGAATACCGGTCATGGGTATATACGATGTACGCTACCAATCAATACAAGCGATAACGAGTTCTATAATCCGAGATAAGATATATATCGCTCGAGTTAGACTAAAAATCAGACAGACAAACGCCGACGATATAAGGTAACACGTGAGAGACGATGCAAAACAAATAACTTCACGTAGCAGCCGCGCAAAAGATTTTGACTTGAAAAATTCCACTTCAATCTCGATTGTAATCACGCAATTGTTACGACGTTCACGAGACAACAACAAGACGCGCGAAAAAGAAAAACCGTATCAGATTTTTGTGTAACACGAAAATTGTAACTGGACGTCGTAAATGTTTAAGTCGTTATTATTATTATTTTTTTTAATTAAACGATCGTTAACGGCACGTGACCGCAGAAAGACATCTAAATAGGATCATGGCCGAGGTGAACGCAAACCAAGGATCAAAAACTGTAAACGTCGATATAGCTCACGGGCGTCGATATCCCATTTAACAGTGGTTATAAATCACCGATTGGATTTAAAAATGACGCTTAATCACATCGATCGCGCGAGGATGCGATCGATGGCGAAGATCCCGTTACACGAAATTGTCCCGAGGGGGGGGGGGATTATTATATTGAATTAAAATTTTTTTCAAGTTGCGAAACACGCACAATGTTCCTCTTGTTGTGCTCTCGCGCGACCACGACTTCTCCGATTATTCCTGAAGTATGAAGACACGTTCAATCACGCTAATTTTAGATGTGCAAATCTTGACGGGCAAAGATAACGCCAAAGCCACACGGCGCATAAATGATTTATCTGTTTGGCGAATGTATATATGTCGCTAAATGTTTAAATTTCTCGGCAAATCACTTATATAACGTGCGTGCAATCACGGAATGATTTTCGAACAGCACGCGTGGGTAATCACAGCGCGTGTAAGTTCTATTTTCACCGTGAAACGGTAACTGAAGCGACTACGAAAACAAATTCGAGTAGTAGTTTATTATTATTGTTGAAGAAGCATTGTCGCGTAAATTGTAGTACATGCTGCGTATATAAAATTTTATCGTTTATTGAAATCTTTATCGATAAAGATACCTAACATATCTTACAATTAGTAGATATGTCACATATATATAGCGAACGCGTTCCTCTTATCTCGGCACAAAAAATAGATAAATAGGAAAATCAACTATAGCGTCACTAAACACATTGTAAGACAGTATTCGTGTGGTTGTTTTTCTTGAGAAATAAGATATTATTAATTCTTGAGAAATAAGATATTAGTCTCAAAGATATGACGACTACGAATACCGATCTTAATAACATTTTTCATTGTAATCGAGAACAATGCGAAAACTGTTATTTTTTTTTTGCGTAAACGGAGTAAGTGTGCATAAAATAATTAAAAAGGACACATGCTGACAGATCACGACGAGATCGTGAACAGAATCTGCTGAAAACGATGAACCGGTTTTCGATTAGCAGAAAGTTAGCACAAAATCATCAACCGGTTTTTACATATTTTACTGATTTTTTTTTACACTAAAATTTTATATGCCTGCACTAAAAAAATTTTACTGACAGAGATGCGAATCTTATTATAAAACACATTTACATTTATGTTAATTTGCACTAATCTACATTGCACGTTGAAAATGTTTTATTTATATTTTACGATAAAATATATTTAGAATAAATAAAGAATTTACAAACAAATGACGACGGAGTTGCAAAAGATTCGATTTAAATGTCGATTAATTACCTGCCATTGCGATGAGATTTTCCTCTGATAAGCAGAAGCGAGAAAAGCGGAACACGTCGCTAAATCAACCGCGATTTCATTACTGTCACAACAATGTATTAGGATACACGGCACGTAAATCACGCGCGTGCGCTTTACGAATATAAACAGTCTTCTCTTTCTGTCTCTCTTAAAAACAGATAAAAGAATCAATATTTATTTTTTCGACCTTCTTCACCTCTCTCTCTCTCTCTCTATTCCTCTATTTTTAAACTTACTTCTATAATAAATAACAAAATTAAGTTTTCAGAGTCTAAACTTCTGAAATTCTCATTGTTGAAAGCAAAAGTATAATTTATCAGCTGTGCTGTACAACAGCTCCATTTTTCAATCTGACACAATTTTCATGAGAGAAATGAAACCAGATTGGTAATAAACTAATTTTGGTAATAAATTAAAAGAGTAAAATCTCGCCGTTTATAGTGATACACATGCGACATCGACATTTATATTGTGAGAAAAATTACATTTTGCATCGTGCGTTAATCATATCAATGAGATATGATTAACACACGATACGAAATAGAATGCCGTTATCAGAAATCTCAAATGAGACGGTCTTTCGTTTTTTTATGCAAATACCTTTGTTTAAACAGCTGTTGGTAGATATTTTCAGGAGACGCAGGTAGTTCAGATATTAAAGCAATTTAGTTATAAAACATGTCATTATGTTTCCCAGAAAAAATAACAGAATTAATCTTGATTCCGAGTTAATACATTCGCGCTTTTTCTCAAAACAATAATATCAAAATTTTCTCTAATAGCCACAAAATTTTCAAACAGTCTCAGTTTTTTAATAACGTAATTTCGAGACGCGGACACGCGAGTTGATCTTTGACAAAAAAAAACTACAACATTAATTTTTCCACCGTTCGTCGCCCAAGTTAATTCGTATTTCCGTCATGCGTTTCGGTGCGTCACGTAAGCTTAATTCGGATTATATCCCGTCGATAATAGTCCGATATTAATCGCTTTGTTTCCGCGCGAAGACCTCGGCTCTTTGTGTTTCGCATCGTGCATAATTTACAATAAAAAAAGAACCGCAGGAAGAACAATAATATGCGATCGGATTGCGATACACGCGGCGATGTAAGACGTTGCAACGGGGATAATCGTTTCAACCTGCATTTAATATACCGTCGCCATCTCGTCTCGTCTCGCCTCGCTTTTAGCAACGTCAAGGTGAAATGGCGATTATATATATATATTATAAATGTATGTATATATACACGATGTGCTTCGTGGTCTGAAAACCGTTTAACAAAGGGACACGGCGTCGTGCGCTTAATTGCCGCGTGATTAACGCCGTTTTATTAGATTGTACTTATATATGCATTTTCATGCGTAAACTCAATAACCGAGATTCTAAGTCGAGAAAGTTGACTCTTCCCTTTCTAATTATTCAGTGAAGATTTGACCGAGACTGAATTTACAACTGCTCTCTATACACACGTCGTCAAACTAACGAAACGCTCCAATTGTTAGCCATGAAGGATGCCGATCAGCGTGGCCGATACGCGCTATTGTCGAAGGATCTTTTTCACTTAAATCCTCAATGAGAAACCCGTTTCCGAACCGACACGGAAGACTTTTTGGCCGAGCCGAAGGTCCTCCAAGCCCACTTTTCTTTCTTTGCCGGCGTGCCCGAGAGAGACCGCGCGCAAACGAGACTCGATTTCCATTCACGACAAACCAGTCTCGGTGTCGAACGATACGCACCACTTAGACTAGTTTCATTTGCACCGCGAATCAGTTCGAATCAAAAGCGTACAAGCTCTCACGTTCTAATAGTCGCATAAAAATGTCGAAATGTGGTTTCCGTCGAGCACTGTATCATAACGCGCGTTATTGAATTTTTATTTCTCTCTCTTTCCTCTTTGTGTGCGCGTTTTCGACTTGTTTTTGAATTAAAAAAAAAACAAAAATATAACAATAATAAAATATATTGCACGTTTCTAAGTTTCTTCGCTTCTCGGAATGACATTCTTGATTTTAGAACTCGAAAATTTTACGACACTGTTTGTTTTGCCGCATTTTACTCTGAAATCTCTGGGGTGTGAAGTCCTTGGTCACAGTCGAATTTTTATTTTGCCAAATTCCTGATTCTCTGAAATTTTTGCCGTTGTTGACAAAGATAATTCGCAGTATTGAAATTTAACATATTACGCGTGCAAAAATCATAAAGAAGACAAATAATTTAATCAATAATTATAGTTAATTTTCATATATGCAAATGTAATTTCTTGCAAACAATAAATTTAGTTAAAAAAAAAAAAAAACCATTTAAGAGAGAAAGAAAGAAAACACTCGAATCGTTCAAACTTGATGAAAAGTGACCAACTACTGAACGGAGGAATGTTTATCAATGTTGGAAATCGCGAGATGACTACATATATTCGCGGGACAAATTAATAGGCGCCTTGAGTGGCAGCTAATGACTCCATTCGGATACGGATGCATGCCGAATAGTATCCGATACGTGACTCGAATTTATTGTCACGCGCGAACGACCGTCACTGTTTTTCCTGAACCGACTATCAGACTGCGCGCGCGTTCCGTCGTCGTCGTCGCGTAGACGGCCTTCTGGCGTATAATTACGTTTGGATCCTTGTGTGGGCGCATTAATCCGCCCGCCGTAAAGCATATCCCGCGGATGCACTCGGAACGCATACTTTGACCGCGTGGAGTTCGCTCTCGAATGTCGCTTGAAATTCTAATGTTGCTTCAAAATCTAATTAAAAAAAAAACAATTGTGACACAAGATATAAAAATATCAAATTAAATTAAAAACAAGTTAAAATAAGAATCGACGTTTAAATATATTATTTTTTTAGTTCTTGTTGATGGATAGGTTTGTTTTTTAACAGTGTTGATCCCGACAACGTTGATCCGACGAGGTAAATAAGCTGTCGCGACCATGAATATGGATGCAGGGAATCTGCGATGGCGACCGATTACCTAACACACGCGTAACATCAGGATG
Source organism: Pseudomyrmex pallidus (assembly GCA_014825455.1). Lineage (NCBI taxonomy): Eukaryota > Metazoa > Arthropoda > Insecta > Hymenoptera > Formicidae > Pseudomyrmex > Pseudomyrmex pallidus. Next base: position 15,435 of record QVNV01001240.1, on the reverse strand, counting down.
GCTTTCCTTCGAGATGACACGTAATATAATCGAGACGTAATCGGCCTCGTACGGCGTGTATTCGTACACCGGAACACGTTAATTTCGACGGTAGCCATCTGCGCGCTCACGCACGCACGCACGCACGCACGCACGTATAACTTGAAAAATACGGAATTCGCCCGATCCGCGATCAGGCGCAATTACGCGAAATGTTCATTTCTAAAAATATACACCTTCGCGGATGCGAATATCTTCTCAAATCTATATATAGATTTTTAATCATATTATTACGGTTTTTGTCCTTATTCTGTCATCAAGTTATTCTACACATGTACTTTTCTTTTTTTTTTTTTTTCATTTAAAAACAATCTTGTCGCGCAATTACGTCATCCGAAGCGCAATAAAACGCGAAAAGATAATTAATTAGCGCACACGTGTATAAATTTCAATTCATGAGAGAATTCAATTCTTTGTATAAGGAAATTTCTACATTATTCTCTTAATGTGCTTATTATCAGCTGATAATTAAATAGAATATATTTACATTTATTGTCGAGAAGATTACCGTCTTGACACGTTGCATTCATTTCGCAAATATTAGTTACGACACTGGAATTTTTTACAATTTTTTTTTCGACAAACTATATTTGATGACGATATTCAGGTGCAATTCAATCGATCGTTGTGCGTAATGCACTTGTGACTCGCGAGTTCCGAAAGCAAATTCCAAATTTCAATTAGCGGTGAAACACAGCGGAAGTCGCTCTTGAGAGAATCTCCGGAATGTTGGACTTTGAGACCGAGTGACAAATCGAAACGAAGAAAACGAACAATGATCGTTCGTTGCTCTCTCGACAATTCATGATACCGCGGCGTGTCATCACGTGTATATTCGGCGACTCGCACCGTACGTTGTTAATGATCAAAATGTTGAAGGTTCGCTTTGCATAATCATCGTCGGCCGCAAACAATGTCGAGCGTGAAACTGAGTGAGTCAGTTGGTTTTATCGTGTTTATTGCAATTATTTCAGTAGTCTTCCTACTCGCGCGCGTCACACATAGAGATAGTCGACTGATGGGTATAATATTCGCGGACCCGACTATTATATCTGTCACGGATATAATCAATTATAATTATAGCCAAAGTCCAAAGACATAAATTTAATATGTTTTTTTCATTTTTTCAGAAAAAGGTTTTTGGAAAACATGACGACGAGTTCATTCTTCTCGCGCTTGCTTAATGTTTATCTCTAGTATCTTTCCTTGCGCGCGCGGGATGAGAGATGATGTATTTCTCAATATTTTCAAAGAGAACAGAAAAATATAACAACAACAAGGTGATCTTTTTTTTTTATTTAACAGCTTGAGACAATATGTGTTTTGCAACTTTTTATTTCAACTCGTTAACTTGGGTTTTGTTCGTATTTTGAGATAATTTACTTTGCAAAAAAAAACAAGTTCATCTTACGTAAGCATTATACGTCTTTTTAACGTTCCGTTGATAAGATAAAATAGCATTCGTGTTCATTTCTCTCGTCTACCAAACAGGAAGGCGATAAACATTTTATCGTCATATTTTATGAAATTAGTTGAAACGCGCGTTTCGTCAAGTTCAAAGAAAGATTAAAGATTAAAAAAAATAGAGAGAGCGAGAGAAACAGAGAGAAACAGAGAGAGAGAGAAATAATAGTTAACACATTCACTGAGAAAAAAAAATATTTCAACGTGAAAACGCGTTTTCAACATGTGAATAAGATTCATAAATGAATTTGATTTACTACACCACGAAGATAAGCACGTGACGCGATAGCACGTGACGACGTGGTGCTACTTCCTTGTCAGGTATAACAACGTGCGAGTTGAAATGGCGTCGGTGCCATCCACTCTCAAGAAAGGTGCGGAACATGCTGCGAAGCATAACGACCTTGAACTTGGAGTCACGATTGCCGCGGAGAACCGCGGCAAACTTCATTAACCGCAACGAACGCAATTTCATTAACGCAACGTTTCTGCTTTTGATTGCCGAAATCTGCGGACGTGATTTCGAATGTGCGGGACTTCCGTCCCGCAAATTCACACATTCGGATAATTGATTTGTTGTTTTCAAATTTCAAATTATAAGAGTCTTTGCTTTCAGAGAGAATTAAAATTCTCACGTGAAATAAAAATTGTTTGCCAGATCAAACGCGAAAATCTTTTTTAAGTCAAATATTTGACAACTCAACGGTCCTGAGAAAGTCAATGTCAAGATTGTTTGCGCATCCTCATGAGGAGATTGGCACGGCGATAAGAAAAATGCGTGACAGCGAGAACGTATTGAACAAAGAAACAGGGATACAGCTAATATGACGACCGCCTATTATCACGAACCGATAATGTAATTGTTCGCTTATCACCTCTCGTTACAATCCTCCGTGTATAAGATTAAATCGCAACTTTACGCTTTGTCATAATAAAAAACATTATATCTTTCTGTGAATTTTTTGATATTTCTTGATCAGACATTTATTGACTTCGCTACGTTTTTCGAGCTGTAACCAACGTTGTTACAAGCGAAATGTGAGAATGGAACGAAAATAATTCGCAGTCTTGTAATAATAATTAAAAAAAAAAAACAATATGTTAAATCTTAAAGAAATTCTGACGTACTTTTCAACAAGTATCGACGAGTTTCTCAGACTCGGGCGCATATTTCACCGATTGCAACGATAAATTGGTGCGAGAAACAAGTCCACACAAATTCTTGAAAAATAACGAGGATGATCGCGAATGTTCGCAAGTGTTCGTAGATTATGTAATGTAACGTTGAAGTAATTATGCCGGTTTTTTTTTTTACATACGGATAAGATCTATTAGTCACACAGTGCAATTGTATCTCACACCCGTAGGATCAAAGAATAAATCTGATATTTAAATCGGATGTGACGCAAAAAATGGGATGTAGATTTGCAAAAAATTACTATAATTGTTATCTTAGAAAAAAAACCTCGTTTGATCTCTAAAAGAGATTAAAACAATGTTTTTTCGTTCTGACGCAGACATTGGTCCGAGAAAAAGACAGATATGAAAAATTTCAGAGAAAAAATTGAAGAGTTTTACATTAAACGGTCGAAAAATAATTGTAACATAAGAATATATCCCGATAAAATTTAATATTTGAATATATGTAAGTATAATCTGAAATAAGAGAGAGAGAGAGAGAGAGATAAAAAGATCGAAAAATATTATATCAGAGATTAATCTCTCTCGAATTCAGATAATCGGATACGTCCGGAATAATCAGATAACTTTGTGACCTCGTGTCAAAATATTCATCTCGCAAAATACATATCGAACGAGTCATATGATGATACACGAGACTAATCTCCCGTCTGGTCTCTTCGCGATTCCACCTGCGCGATTCCACTTAATCTGCCGCTGCGTGCGAATGAGTCCTGCAAATGACGCGCCGGATATGTGTGTTTCTTTGCCAGCGACGTTAGCAGTCGCGAAAATCGCGCGCAAATTCGCGTAATTGCGTGTAAACGTACGAACACGGTCGATACTTACGAGTAAGCATATTATTAACGCGTCGCGCGTCACATGTATGTTTTGGCGAGTATATAAGTACATGGTACACGATCACGGGCATTCAGACGTTAATCCTTTGAAATTTTCAAACAATGTTATTCTAGTCATAAAGAAGTTTTTTTTTCTTCTTTGTACGTGTATTTTTGTTACTCGCAGGCGCGCGAGAGTACAATCGCGAGAACAACTATTGTACGAGAAAGTCATAATAATCCGCGAATCAAAGCAATATATATATATATTTGAGCAGCCGATTTGCAATTTAAACCAACGCGGCAACGCACATGTTAATTCCCGTATTACGTGAAACTATTTCGATTTACATGTTACATCTTACCGATTTACATGTTACATCTTATCCTTGATATATCGTTTTACGCGGTGATTATATATATACCGCGAGAGCAATTCCGTGATCAGCTCCAGTCGCGCGATCTACTTGGAAATCAATAGAATAATGTCGCGTATATACAAGAACGCTCGTTACACACGTAAGCCAGATTTATCTTTTTATATTCGTTATTTTTCTCTCTCTGCGGCGCACTTCGTTTTTTTTTCTTTTTTTTTTTTTGCGTCGCGTAACGCGTTTACGTAAGTAGTAATCACCTCCGTATTCTGAATTTGAGCAGATTCCGCGAGCGTTTGCATCGAGCGTTTGTATCAGATCTTTATTTAAAGACACGGTCTGAATGTATTGTGACGTAATTGCTAATAAAGCATAAACTCAGATAAAAATAGAGAAAAAGAGACTATCAATTGTGCGCGCGTCTCATAAAACTCGCTCGTATGGAATTACGGAAAATTCTTTCGAACTTAATTGTTTTTTAAAATGTTCTTAAGTTATTTTTAATATAAGTTTGTTTTTTAAATTATTGTTTTCTGTCTTTGTCTCTCACAATGCGAAGAACGTCGTAGAGTAAATGTGTATTATTATCGAATAAAAAGATTCCACAATAAATGACACTCACCGATACCTTCGACGACGTAGTGATCTTTGACATCCATATTCGTAAGCTCCGTAACACTCACAACGATTTGGACGCTCATTTTTCCCGCGTTTGAAAGTCTCAGGTTCCGTGGAACGTTGCAATACGTCGGAACATCCGTTGACGTATGTGGCCGTTGCTAATACCTGATCAACAGTCGTGAAAACATTTTTCTTTAGAAGCGTCATATCAAATAAAATCGTTAGGTATTCTGTTATCTATCACCGATATCTTAATAACGTATTGGCTTTTCGATAAATAACTCACAAAGCAGGTTTCCCAATAGCTTTTGAACGTGAAGGTATTTTGATAACTATATCATTAATAAATAACATTCTAATAATCTCGTAGTCAATTAGAACACGCGCGTAATTGTGAAACAAAAAAGTTTTTTTTTCATTTCTTTAATGTTTTATCTTGAAACATTGAATTTGAACTGTTTCTAAGAAGATTAATGTGCGCAAGTGCTTTTAGAACACTTTCTTATAGAAGATATGATATAAAAGTTTATAGAAAAATGTAAATTTATGAAAATTTGGTTTGAAAAATGTAAAAGAGTAAAATAGTGTAAAAGAGTACACAATAAATATTAAAAATCAAATCAATCTTCGTCGCGCGTGGCTAGAATCACCCCCGATAATGATTTATAACTAACCTGAGATGATCTACGGAAGCGGATGTGTCGACTGCGACGACGACGGTAGGGCGCTCGATCCTCGAGTATCGATAACCAGCGTCCGCACTGTCTAAGAATCGCGGCGCGTCTGCGTGCGAGTCGGGAGAGAAGTGCCGCACCAAACACTTTCATGAACAACAACAATAACGAGAACAGGAATCTCACGTTGCAAGAACCCGAAAACCGAAACAAGACTGTCCGTCAACCGAAACGCTATTTCTTTGAAGGACGCAATCACCTGCTGATCCAGGAAGAAGCGACAACCGTATCCGACAATATGTCGACAGGAAAAAGACACTCACAACTTCGATCCTTCAAATATCACCTTGAGACTTGATATTTTTTTTTTTTGAAAATAGCCGACAACGGTACCTTCAGTTTTCTTTCTTTTTTCTGAAACTCTTTTGTGCGTATTCTTCCGAAGAGTTTAATTCCGGCCTGATCTTTTTTCTTGCACTCTTGAGAAATCCCTATTATCCTAAGGCTATTTTTAGCTCTACGATTTCCTTCAGAATTTCTTTTGTATTTTTCTTTCACTTTTCTTGATTTATTTCTGTTTCACACGATTTCTCCGATTTTTTTCAATTTAAACACATGTAACTTTTCCCCAATGCAGTTTCTTGTTTCTCTATTTTCTCCTCTCTTCCGTTTCTGTTATCTTATTTTCGATCCAACTGGCTAAATTGTTACGATTAGTTCGCCTAAGCGTTTTTCTTTCTCGGTTTAATGCATTCAAGGCTTTCCGTTCGTTCGACACGACCGTTCGATGTAGTGCTTTGCTACTGAAGCTTCTCACTAGACTAATAGAATCAGCCGGTGGCGGTGTGGCGGTTTATAGCGACGACGGGCGTCTCGTTACCGCGCCAGTCCGCAGAGCGTTTTCCGCGGCCCGTGACCTTCAGTCCCACTCAGCGATGGTGGTAGTAACAGCAGCAGCAGCAGCAGCAGATCGGACATTACGTAAATCCGAAGTCGCGACGCTTAATTCGTCGACCCAGCGTCGCGACGCTCCGTGACGGTAACGCGAACAAGAAAATCTCAAATGTCATTCTTTTCCGTTCAGCGATCGCGAATAGATAAGAAGAGAATCTTGAAAAACGAGGAACAATCGTCCGGTTTGTCAAGAGACAAAGAGATTGCAGGAAGGAACACTTTTCCGAAGTTCTCAAGAACTCTTCAAGAAGATCTTTTTTCAAATATTATGCGACAGTCATAGTTTTCCCGTGTATTTCTTCAAGAAACACTCCAGGAATTTCTATCTCTTCGCAACTATTTTCTTAAAGAGTCTTGTTTCTCACGAACTTTTTTCCTCTTCAATATTCCCTTCACTAATGATCTTCTCGATTTTCGCTTGTTTTCAGAAGCGAGTCGAAAAGAAAAACTGTTCTTGTCCCATCGATCGATCTCAGTTCAATATCTGTGTCGTCCATTGAAAACTTTCCACTTTGCAGAACGGTGATTTTTTTTTTTTTTTTTTGTCGAATTATTCGTTCCGTCGAATCATCGCAAATAATCTTCGAGAACAATTAGTATTTCTCGATTACCAGCAGCAAAAACTTCGTTCTGCTAATTGATTGTCTGGCTCTTCTTAATGTTCGAACGTTGTTGAAGAATCAGTGTGTTTGTTCATCCTAAATAAACGTTATATCGGTTTTGGTAAAAAAAATAATCAAAACATTTTGAATGATTTTTGGAAATATTAGTATGCAAAGATATTCCTATAAATATATATCGATAATTAATCGAGAGAGGAGATAGCTAATTTTAAAGATCTCGGTTTCTTGCGACCGTGTATTTCGAAAAAACGATAAGATCGATTCTGTATTAAAAAAAACAAAAATACAGACGAACAGATGAGTTTCAAAAAGAATAAACTTAAAGAGCAGTGTAAATCGGTGTTAAATGGGGAAATCGAGATAATGATCTCTGAATTTATGTGTGAAGTCGCGACGATCAACAAACAAGAACTATATTTTTTGCATAATTTATATCGTGAATGTAAATTCACTGAAACTGCATATGTACGGACCAGATTCGCGGATAAACGCCCAAGTTTCGGAAGATCGATCGATTCTTCGACGAGACGATCTTTCTTCAGAACGATGCGGTAAATATGCTGCGCAAGATTATAATCGACGACGTGATGAAGTTTCGGGGTTCATATCTGGTTCCGAAGTAGTGCAACAACAATGTGTGCATCATGTCGTGAGCTGTTCGGTTCCTCTGAGAAATACAACGCGCATCTCTCCGTAACTTCATCACGTAACGTATCGATCCTCAAAAAAAAAAAAAAAAAAAAAAAAAAAAACAAAATGAGTAAAGTTTTTAAGCGAGAAATCGTTTTAAAGTAATTAAAAATCGAATGTTAGTCAAATATTGTACAAATAAAAAAATAAAATTACATAATCATGAGAATTGCCATCTTTCCAGTTACAACATTAAATCAATCAGCTCTTCATGCATATTAATTGAACTCGCGATCGATTTAAAAAAAAAAAAAAAAAAAAAAAAAAAAAAAAAAAAAAAAAAAAAAAAAAAAAAAAGAAAAAGATCACGCAACGATCACGGCGGCGGTGCTACCTACATAGATATCGCCCGGATTTATCACATCTGACAATCGAATCTGCGTTAAAACGCGCCGGTTCAAACCGATTTGATCCCGACTGTTCGAAGCTGTTAGAAAATTAAGATTCCCAAGACCCGGCTGAATTTCGATTCTGACATTTCTTTCTCGGAATCGCATATCAGTTGTAAATTTCGAAAAATCATGTCCCGCGATTGCACAACAGGAAGCTTCGTCTATCACTAACGAGAAGGGGCGATATCTTCTCCGCGAATCAAAAACACCCTTCGCGATTTCGCGACCGAATCTGACGCATGACGAGATGATATTCGCGTTTTTTTGATGACACACGACGATAAGAAAACAAAACAAAACAACAACGCGGGAAATAACACGACGAAATAATCTCGCGGGCAATAAACAAATAAATAAACGGTCGATGTGTGTGGAAAAGGAGTGTACAAAAAATCGCGACGAGATTCCGAACAATCGGGCGAGCAACAGGACTCACTGCACGCGACAAGAATCTCGAGAGAGAACCTGCGACAACCGTATATACGTCAGACTGGCGGAAAGCCACTCGTTTGCCGTCGTAACGACAGGTGTTGTGTTGGCGAACTCGAGGTGGGGTGATCACACAACACACAGGTGGGGGATCGTCGCGGGGACTAAAAGTGGGGTGAAAACCTTCGCCAGGAGGAGTCGACCTCAGTTGCTGCTGCGAGCAGCATCTATATGTCGCAGCGAAGATCCTTGATACCCGCTCGAATCTCTGATGAAGATAATCGGAAATGCATTAGAGATTAGAGTCGGAAAGATTTAATTAACTCGTCGAGAGATGGAAACACACGATGAGTCTCGCCTGAATAAATTTTCTTCGGACGACAATCAACTTTGGCTGGACGAGTCTCGTCGTAATGTGTTTACTTTTTAATATTAGTTTTTCTAAATAAATTTAATATACCAACAATAAAAAATGATGAATTTATAAGGAATTCGAAGTATTCCTGTATCCCGCAAACGCGGTAATTCGAGCAAATAAAACAGATATATATATCGAGATGATTAGAATTGTTAAGAAAACATTTTGCGTATAAACAAGTATCAAGGGTACCGAGTCAATGCATGATAGCACATTATCTGATTATTCCCGAAATATGTGTATAAGTGTTACATTAACTTGTACACGCGGTGTTCTCCACCCCGCGTATCACAAGTCCTTGAAACTGATCACTGTACAGATATAACAAACTTTGCACATTTAAAATTTATGTTTATCGTATTTCTCTTAAGGCTTCTCGATACTTCCGCGGCCATTTTAAATCGATGACGTCAGAAGCAAGAAAAATACGCGAAAGTTTCGTGCAATGTAAAAAAAAGACGAAAATTTGTGTGAAAATAAAAATATCATTTCTGCATAAATGCACTCAATAGTAGAACACATTCGTAACAATAAAATATAATCGGAAATTTCTTTCGGTTCAAATCCCAGACTACACAATCGAAACATAAGGTTGTCGCAATGCATATCTATCTTATTCTATTAGTGCAAAAAATATAAGCAACGTGAAAGATTTGGTGTCCATTACTTCTCGTGACAACCGACGTTGCTACTGTCAAATCGGACTTGACGCTCAAGTATCGAGTAGCCTTAAAAGCAGTTATGTCTGTACTTTTTTCTTTTCTGTCTATTTTTTAAGAAAAGAATTATAAATTTTTGTCACGTTAAATGCGCGATAATCGAAATGTGAAAGAGCTTCAATTGGCATCAGCAAATATATATCAGCTCCGATTATCATTATTAAAAAACAGAAGAAAATAATTGATAATTAATCTTTAAAGAAACTGATAAGTGTCACTGTTACGAATGTCACGAGATTCTGATTATATCTAGAGTTACTGTGCACTTTGCTGAAATTAAAATACAAAATGATTTAGATATTACAATCGATAAAAAGACACATAATAAAACGATAAATTAACAGCGCTAAAAAATAAAGTACAATTGACGAGATAAAATTTAAAAAATTAGCACCTTATTTAACAAATTAATATGAAATTATTTAAAGTGAATTTTCAATCATGATTAAAATAAATTTATCAGTGATAACTTTATCAATTATAAGCGAAATCATTAGTTAATTAATTTTTAAACGTATATTGAAGTTTATGTTCGCGTAAACTGAAATCTGTCGTTATATTAAAAATTTTTTGTTTAGAAAAAAAAAAAAACCAGAAAACCGTTACAGTAACAAATCGTACAATAAAAATTTTCACATCTCCAATGTTCTCACACAGGAAGTATTGTAAATGGTATTAATGGCGATATTACACGTGTGATTGCAAGGTAAAATAAAAATAAAAAAACTAGAGATACATTTATAATGAGTTACGCAATCGTAACGCGCTTGCATGTGCTGCCGCGGTTTTAAATATTAATATATTGTTAAGTGTTAATATACCAGAAATTGAAATGTTCAGCTTTCTGTTACGACGCTGTTCAGTTTTCTATTTTTTTTTGTTTTATTATTCTACAAAAAAATTTTTAAGATCACACACAAAACGTATACTCACTTGATGTTCTGTCGATCGACTGTCGCTATTGTGCTCGGTATTTACGATAAAACACAGCGATAATACTTTACTCAGGCGAAATTGCGCATACGTTCAAATTCGCGTAATTACTTCGTGTCAATGGAAACGGAGTCATGTAACAGAGCGTTCTTGGGACTTGAAAAAAGATATATAAAGTTTCTCAAGGTTGTTAATAACAATTCATACATTCTATTTTATAGGATTACAGCCAATATGTTCGTTTGGCTCTCTTTCAGGAATATACAAATTCCAAAAAATTTATTATATATATAACAACATAATAATCATCATCACATACTTGAACAAAATACTGTAACTACATTTTCTTAATGTGACGAACACGTGAATAATCAAATAGTCTCAAGTAATCCTCGGGATGTACACGTACGATGAAGTTATACCTATTTAAACTCTTTCAATTTACATGAAGCTTAAATTATACATACAGACATACACTCGTGGAATTTCGATGAGTACACTTCGCACAAAAATATGTTACAAAAACTCATAACTATTTATATTTACATTTAATTATCTTTTTTCATTCGGTTCGACGTCATCCTATAGATAATAGAGTCCCGTCCTGGATCCATACTGGCGATGGCGACTGCAAATATTTGAGATAATACATTTTTATATGTTTCTTTCTTGCGAAACTGCAACGTCATGAGATTTCTTGTCCGAAACAAATACGTACTACAAACAGCTAAGAGCGAGAAGAAGAAAGCGATGCCAAACCACAAAAGAATGTTGAAGATGACAGGATAGTTCTCCGAATAAGTTTTTGCGCGGCCAGAAAATGGAGGCTGAAAACAGAAAGGTCGATGTAACGAAGGGACAAACATGATTTCTCGCGGACTTACGAAGTTTCGTTCTGCGAATCCTCTGTAGTACTTGCTAAATGTACTAACCGAATTTTTCTACATTTATCAACAATTTGCGCAAACGGATAAGGCTGAAAAATTTAGTATAATTTATAAAAAAAAAAAAAAAAAAAAAAAAAAAATATCTTGGTAATCAGCATACATAAAGAATTTCAAATATTCTTGTTAACAAGATTTGCTCTTTATATATATTTGTTTTCTCTAAATTGACTAATTAAATCTTCCTTTTAACGAAAACTTTGCGTCAAAAGTTATTATTTGTATAGATTTATTACAAATAAAATGTACTCGCATGCACAAATCGAATACAGAAAATGTTCATGCAAAAATAATTCTGCACCTAAGAAGACAAAAACAGTTTGATTAATGTTACTGTACATAACACCTTCTCCCCTGTTTATTTTCATACAGTACCTATTAATAATAATTAAATATTTCTAAAAACACACGTCTAAGATCTTGTATTATTTTGCTTCTCGGGCACAAAATCGGCACAAACTCATTATCTAAACTTCTAAAGCTGCCTAATTAAAGAAATCACTATAATTAAGCATCATTCGCATAAGCATTAATAAATATATCGACATAACAGGCTACAATTTGTATATTCAAATAAATAAAATTTGTAAATCTCTACGAAATAGAAGCTTATTAAGAATAAGATAAGTAGAAGAAAAAATCCTTAACACATCATTTGACGTTTTACTGCGACGAGTAAACACTGAAATTATAAATATGCATTGCCGTCTTCCTAAGAAAATCAGGTGCTCTAATATTCTGGCAAAGTCTGGCAGAATGAAAACAACTGAAGGGTTCAGAAAACGAACTTGACAAGTCGCATCTCTTTGCATTGTAATCACGCAATATAATCAACATGTGAAGATTGATAGCAAAACGGAATATAAGAAAAGAAAGAAAAAAAAAAGACTCATCCGGTTTTTCTCCAAACTCTTCAATTGCGATGCATGTTAATATGTTTGCGATACCTGTCCTGGTATTGTCTGTGTGTTATTATTTATGTTAAACTCCTTATTAACTGAGTTCAAGCCGGACTTTTCAGGTCGGACCGTCGAGCTATCCTGAACGCCCGTGCGTTCAGTAGTGCTGTCGATAGTGTTGGGCTCGCTAGTACTACTGATTTTATTATTCTCCTCTTCTTCCGTTATATCAATTTGCTCGTCTCGTTCGTCATCACGCTACAATCAGTGGTTGTTTAGTATCTCAGTAAAATGATAGAAAGACCAGCCTTTCAAGACTCGGATGATATTAGAACGCCATTAGGACTTAACACACACACTTTGCGAGTACTTAAAAATTACATCAATACTGAGTTCTCCGAAGATTTTAAGATGTCATATATCTCAAGGATATGACGAGTATTTGTAAATTTTACTCGTACTGAACTTTGAATCGTATCAGATCCTAAGGATAGTGAAGTTTCGAGAAGATCATATTTGACTATCTAAATTCACCGATAGTAACCAAACAACAAGGATGAATCAAATACAAATCGGCCCAAGTTGACGACGTTTTCTAAGCTCGTTGATCAGAGTAATCAGAGTATAATTCGGTTGTGTTCGCGAAATTCATGCAAAAAGCTATCTCTAAATCGGAAGAAAACACTCTCAATCAAGTAATAGTCCATGCAATGTGATTCGACACGGTACCTTGACTAAAATATTATCGTTAATGTCTGAACTAATTGATGTTCCCTTGGCATTATCGGTCGATTTAACACTGTTAGTTTTATAAGCCTATAAAATATCCCGTAACAATTAAAAATAGTAGAGATAGATTAATTCAAGCGAATATCGTAGCGATTATTTTCTGTCTCCAATAATCAGAATGTTCAAAGTATTGATTGTGAAGATTACTAAAATCTGCATTTGATGATTATTTTCAGTCATTCAGTCTCTTTTGTTCTATTAATTCTCGTATCATATAAACGATTATAGGAATTTTAACTAATCAGTGGATTTATATACATTTGTAAAAAAAAGAAGTATACATATGTAAAATACTTACTTAAAAAATAAGTTAAAAAATTCATAGTTTTATACATATTTATAAACGTATTTTTTGTAAAAAAAATATATAGAAAAAACAATAAAAATACGATAATATTCTGCAAAAAATAAATATCCGGTGAATTTTTATAATCACACATATTCTTATACTTCAACAGATCCTCTTTGTTTCGTTATCATTTCGTATCGATAGTCTTCCGATAAGTCTTTTAATATTGTTTCCAAATGTTCTTTTCAAGCAACAAATATTTTTACTTTCATGTTTGAAATATAATAGAAAAATAAGTTATAAATAAAAAACATTGTTGGATATTAAATAAAATACTCACATCCACATCTCTGCGCTGTCTCTCAAGAAGTACAGACCGGGTGTTTCTCAACTTGCTAGCGTCATTCGTGAATACTGCGACAATAACCTGTAAGACAGATATATAATCTATTCAAAAATATTTTAAACACATATGTAATAATACAAGAGATGTGCAATTATGACACTTGGAGATAAGATTGAACGTAAACGCACGTACCTTGCCGTCGTAAGTGTTTACAAAGGCCTTGGAAACATGGTCCATCGCCTCGTTCAACAATGTGTACGCTTCTACGGCTGCCGCGGAGGAGTTTCCGTGAAGGTCTAGGATAGGTCTGAGTGCTGACACCACTAGCCAATAGACATCAGTGCCGGAATCGTGTTTCTTTGCAGAAGATGCATTATCACCGATAGCATGAAGGAGTTGTATCTCCTCAACCAACCTGCGATCCTCTTCTACTTTTGGACTCAGAGATACCAATTTCTCCATACTGGCTGGTTTGAGCTCACCAAGAGCTGACTGACCCAGCTGCATCAAAAAGATTCTATATTGATTTGATTCCCAATCTTGTTGCTATAATTTTCTCTATTTACTTCAATACTTACAGCATCAACCCCATCACTCAGATTAATTCTGACCAATGTGTTATCGTTACTTCGCTCTTCAATTCTACTTCTGATTGCTTGCCAAGTAGTTTCCTCCACTTCGTCAACGATCAGAGGATACGTGACTTTGATTTTGTCACTTAAAATCGGTAAAGATTCCATTCCATCAACCGCTATAACAACCAATCCCTGGGGCATTGAAAACGGATCCCATATAGCAATACTGTGCTCCGCATCTCTCTGCAATATATAAAAATTTAGTTAAGAATTGTATTATTCCAAATGTTCTGCCTATTTTATACAAGTAAACAGCTTTACACAATATAATCTTACCTGCTTTCCCGTATAACCAAGAGCTGCGGACAATATTTCCTTGAGACTGCTTTGCTCGATCCATTTATCTCCATTTACAGTAAACTCTACACTATCGGGCGAATGAAGCACGATAAATTCACCGATGGCATGAGAACGACCGTGTACTGAAAACAAAATAAAATATTTCTGAACGTACAATATTTATATGTATCTTGGAAGAGTAAAGAGAGAGAAAAACATCTTGTCACAGAACTAGAAATGCGATTGGGCGAAGACTGAAATATTTCAAAAGAAACGTTCTCGAAAGAATTTGTCAAAAACAAGATGTTACCCGCTGCGACGAGAACAGCGAGAAGAAGCCACAATTGTTGGATCATCGTCGCGCGAAGAAAAATTCGAGAGACACTCCTTCGATCAATTTCGGACGCGATCATGTGATCACGTCAAATCACATGTGATAAGAAAAGTCACCACCACACTCTACGGATAAATAAAAAGTACCTAAATCTCGCGATGATATAAACTACCTAGATTGTGAATAAATCATGGCTAGTATAGCAAACGTAATTGGCTACGCGCGCAACTTCTGTCGAATAGAACACTCAGTCACTAGATATTGACCAATGAAACCGTTCGGATGTTGCAGTGACAAAAACCGGATTCGCTATCGCTGTTATGTGTCACGATTGTAAACTACTATAGTTATGTTCGGTCGATAAAACGATATAACTTTAGTCGATAAATTAAACGCTTGTTTTATCGACTGAGTTGCGCGCGCAGATTGATTTCGCGCGCTTTTATACTCACATCTCACTTCAGCCAGATACGGTGGACGGGCGACGCGAAACAGACTTTCTCCTTCAAATTAACAGGTATTTCTTGCAATTCTTGTTGTCTCGCGTAGAAATATCGTTACTACATATGTGC
>QVNV01001239.1:0-33833 GCA_014825455.1 Pseudomyrmex pallidus | reverse complement strand
TATATTTGCAGTAAATACAATATTATACAATCCGCGTATATACAACCGCATTCATCGAAACACGCGCCGCGATCTTCTTTTTTTTGTTTACGATTATATCGATCTCTTGTACGTATGATCTTACACGCGCGAACTTACGCTACAAACGAGAATAACGATCGTATTAACGGGCATTAATTAAACATCGCGTCGATCCCGCGCCACGTCGGCGATAAAATGTCGCTCGTGTGCGCATCTCGATTCCCTTCACCGCGTCGCGTCCCTCTGTGCGAATCGCGATATAAACGATCGCGGCCGATCATCCTTTACGCGTACACGCCGATGAACATCGCGCGATAACGGAAACGTGTGCCGTTACTTACTCGACAATATGACATTCTTTCTTGTGCCTTATTCCTGCTCCTTATCCTCCTTTTGGATTCAACTTGTACTACTCCGAGTACTCGCCTCCAGGTGAGCGTTTCGTCTTTATCTTTCTTTCTCTCTCTCTCTTTCTTTCATTCTCATCTTTCTCTATATCGCCACTTTGCGAATTACTATTATTATTCATTTTTTTCGTCGCGAGCGCGCAGTATATTCGATAACGCGTCGCTGACGCCGAAAGTAGGTGACGAGCAAATCCTATAGAAACGTAGAGGCGAGAGTACGGGAGATGTTTCTCTCTTATCTGCCACGGCTATCTATCGCACTGCGAGCGAAACGTTTCTTCGATTACGCGTTCTTTCACTTTTTGTTATTCTTATCACCGTCGTCTCTCGATGAAATCGTTTCATTACCGCGAATCGCATTCGCAGATGCGATTCTTTCGTCGTTACGCTTCGCGTGCCGGGGAAGAAAAGTAGGCGGTGCTAAAGGTTATCCTGTTAGTTAAACACAGAAAACTTTTCTTCTTCGTTTCGTCTCTCTGGCGCGATTCACATTCCCGCCGGAGAGTTCAATTAGAGAGATGATCTTTGAGAAATTTCTCCAACACGCCAACGCGCGCCGCGCATTACAACGCGATTACTGTTGCTAATTCCTTGTCCGTCGCGTTTCTTCGCGTTGAACGGGTTTCAGAGTCGTGACAATAAATCAATGCCAGAGCCGCGCGGGATCAAACATTCGCGCTATTCAGACTAATGATATCGATTATTAGTTTTGTAATAACGCGCGAGGAACGAGGAAGAGAAGGAGAAAAAGCGCGCGCGCGCGCGTGTGTGTGCGTGTCGCTGTGCTTTCATTCGATCGCGCAGCCTCGAGCGGACGGATAATTATAACGTTATTGATTAAATCGCGATTCACGAACTTGAAAAGCATTTTATTGCGCGTGGAAATTCTCTCTCTCTCTCTCTTTCTGTCGACGCAGACCGTTAAATGTGCTAAGATTCTATCTTACGCGATGCTTGCCATCGCTTTGCTTTAATTACATGTATCAATGGCAGAACTAATGATCTCTATCAATGTAAATGCAATTCAATAGAGTTGCAAAGACACACACCAAGTTGTCGCAATTACAACGAGCGATAACAGAACACTCGCGGTGTGTTAATTAAAGCACTTGTGAGCTTTCGCGCTCGCGATTAGAACTCGGTTTGTTTCTACTCCGATTGTGGCGCGTTTCATGGTTTTTTACTTGTACAGAGTTGCAACAAATGTTCCATCTGTCAGCGTAAAGAAACTTCGCAACGGGTTGCTTTGACAGATGATTGTTCAATGTGAATTGCCGCGTTAAATACCTTTTGAAGATCGACGAGCGCGAAGCGTTGCCGCCAGAAGTGAAACAACAAAAATTTGAAACCAATAAAATTGCATTGCATTGGATCGAAGAACAAAACACACATTTGTGCGCATCTTTGCATGACAAAAATTTCTTATATTTTCACGCTGCTAATTGAAGATAAAAATTACCTTGTTCTTTCGTTAACAGTTCTCTCGTATAAAAATAACGCGGTCAGAGTTATGCAGATCGCAAAAAGAGGAGAGAAGGAAAAAATCAATTACAAATTCCAGGACAAATTTTTGTTCCGCATAATTGCGAGAAAAATTCATCGCTGAAAATCAGGAATGTCTCGATATTGCATCCACGCGTGATATGTTCGTCGATCAAGAATACAGATTTAAATCGAACGTTGCAGAAAGAATTCCAACGAAACGTAATGGAGTTTCTCTCGGAGCATTGAAAAATTCTCTCAGCAAAGTACATGGAAGATGTCACATCTGGAACGTCACGTTTTATTACGCAAACCATGATATTTTCCGTGTAAAAGAACGATTTAATAACAAACAATTGTATCCGTAATAATTACATCCGCGAGGAAATCCATGTTATTAATCTCTTCTCTCCTGTTTGCACTGGAATCGAGAAGAGATTCGAAGAGATTTCAAGAGAAAGACAAGCTCGTAAAAAACGAGCGGAGGCAGAGCGAACGTTTCGACAAATAAAAAAAACAAAAAAAAAAGATGGAGTTTCAATAATCATATAGTATTCGCGTGCCTCTCGTACACCGCGCGCCGCGGGAGATAATTAACAAAATAAGATTGTAATGCATAACTGGCGGAAAGATGGGATGGGGGAAAGTGGGGGAAGGATCGGAGATACGCGTTCTCGGTGTTCGCATGTAATAACCGTCCGGGCATCTCCCATAAACACCACCGTGGACCTCTCGCGATTCACGCGGTGTCGCGTCGCTACGTACCACGTCCGCTCGGAGCGGCGTGGCGATTAAAAATGCATACGCGCACCGCATGCAGATCACCACCGGGAGCAGGTCGTTGATGCGGATACCGAATAACGACGGCGCGTCCTACGGGAGCGGAGTGCCCCCCGGCGCGATTAATGCCGATTAAAAAGGCAAAACGCACCGCCTCTGATCATTACGCTCCCCCGGTGGAGAGCGCGTCTGATGGCGCTGGTAATTCCGCGCGCTCGAAAGTAAGGTAGCTGCACCGAGAAAGAGAAAGAGAGAGAGAGAGAGAGGAGCGGAGTTTCTTTCTTCTCTCGCTTCTTCTCCTTTTTTATATTTTTTTTTCTCCTGTCCGTCTCCGCACCCTCTCTTTCTCTCTCTCTCTCTCGCCACGCGGGAGACTCTCTTTCCTTTACTTGCGAACCTGATCTTTCGCGGGCCCTCCGGGGGCAAGTAATTACTTCTAGTCCGGCGCTGAGCTTCGCCGGCGGTTCGATAGCCAAACTTATAATTTAATGGTTAATTATATAAGGGGTCCCCCGCGATTCGGCAGAGCCACTGGGCGGACACGATGACGTGCAGGAATGCTTACTACCGCGCGCCTCGTCTCTTCTTCCCGATCAGGAGACTTGTTTTCCGCGCGTCCCTCCGACGTGCAGTCGAGAAGCAACGATCTCTCCTCGTGGAATTCACGGATGGAATCTATATTACGCATTAAGGAGGCTCCCGATATCGGCGGATTTATTTGCGTAATATGTGCGCGTTTATTGCGAATAGTATTTTAAAAGCGCGCGCACCTGTTTTGAAAACTGAATTCGATCGCGAAGCGAATTTAGTCATCGATTTGCAGTCCGAACGACCGATAATATCTCGGTGCAATCTCATTAGTTTTAATGAATCTTTAGTTTATGCGCAGCAGCGCGTGTGTGTGTTCGGCTTATAAATATTGATAAGCACGTGGATGTTGCCGCTTTGAATATCGATTCGAGCGCATGAATTCAAATGATTTCGAGTTTGTCGTAAAAAGCTTTCGCGTATACGCCAGTGTCGTAACGTTAGCGTTTTCACAACTTCATTGACACAACCAGTTACAAGTTTTCTTTTCTCGTACGCGCGCGCGCATATGCAGGAAGTGGATCGCGTCCGACCGAATAAATTACTCGATTCACGAAGTAACTGTATCCGCAGTTAAGGACGAACGCGGATGAGACGACGATGACGACGATGACGCGCGAGGAGGCGCGGCACAATCAGAACAGGAAAAATTTCCGCCTCGCGCGGAATTGCGTAATGGGTATATGCGCGCGTGGATTAAGATCGCGGCGGGTGATGTCGATGTGTAAAAGGTGTCTCGGCAACGGAATCGAGCGACTAGATAGTGCGCTCGCGCGCAGTGACGCTGAGTGAGTCGTTCCGCGTCCTCGCACACCAGGTGTGTCTTTCCTCTCAGCAGCCCGAAGCGACCGATGATCGTCGAGCGCGAATTTCTTTCCCCCGATATATCTCTCGCGTCCTCTTGTCGAAAGACCGAGGACCGTATTTTCATCACGTCCTGCGATGTGTGCCTAACGTGCTGTGAAATCCGCTTCACAGCTGACAGACCGAACGGAAAACATACGAAGCGGTCGATCGCTGCTGCAACGCTTGCTCTCTTATAAGACGGAGTGTAATTACGTTATATCATTTGTAAATAAAAACAGCCAATGTACCATTCGTATAGTTGCGTCCACGGAAATAATCAAAGCGGCTTTCCGAAGCGGTCGTGCATCAAAGTCGTTGAGGAATGTTCAATATAACGATTTTGAACTTTTGAACACACAAGACCGCGTCGCAATTTCGCAATAGCGAAAAGCGAGATACGACCGTCCGTTAATCACTCAATTAGAAGAGTTAGACGACGACGAGGGGCGGTGACGACGAAGAGGGTACGTCGTGATTTAATAACACGGCGCGATAGAAAACGCGCGAGGTGAGAATTGCGCGATGGTATCGCGCGACTTTATCTGGCAATTAATTAATACGCTTTTCTCCGCGCAACTCGCTGTCGCGTTCGTCACAATTTATGAAGCTTGAGCCGCTTTTCCCAAAGCCTTCGCTTAAATGTCGCCGGATCGTCTTATCTATTTACATTCCGCGCGAAGAGAGATTTCCGCGGGAGAAATTTTCGTTGTAAAACAGAGAGAATGTATATCTCTCGTTATAACGGAGAGAACAAAAGTTAATTGAAAGTTGTTTGTGTTGCGAGTTTATTGAAACTTCGTCCCATTGTTTCCGGATCCTTTTTCCGCACTACTTTGTTGTAAATAAATTTGCGAGTTATACAAGTTGTTTTTATTTCGCGAGCAATATTCTCCGAAGCTATTATCCGTTAGTAGACTGATGGATAAAAGAAAAAAAAATCGAAAAAAAAAGATAATGAAAGAAGGAAGGCCACGGAGCTTATCCGAATCAATCGAGAGGCCGTTAAATGGGAAGCTGAAATGCCCTAATTGTCGATACAGGGACCCCCTATTGGCCATGCGGTACATATAATTACAAGGGAATGACTCGGCGCAACTCGGAGGAACTCTCCTCTGTTTCTTATCGCTCTCGAATATTGGCTCGACGAAGTCATTTAATCCCGTGACGATGTTGGGAAGCGACTCTCGCGACCCTCTCGCTAAGTTGAGTCGAAATTATTTAGATTGCGCGCGTTACAAAAAACAAAAACCGTCAAGCAAATCAACGCACTTATTATTATTCGCTTCGTGTAATTGCTGTACGAAGCGACAATTAATTTTTGCTCGTTAATGAGATGCAAAGATCGCGATGTGTTTGCAACATTTGAAGCGCATTTCCGTCGATTTTCTGAACTCATGCACGCATACGCGAAGGAGAGATCGGTTCGAAGGCGTGTATCGAAGCCACGTGGCGTGCGCGCTTCTGCGATTGCAGAGTTCGAGCCGTCATTATCTGACCTCGCTGTGACCTTTTCGCGAGGGACCCGTAGGGTCCGCGCCAGGATCCATACCACGTACCTGCGAGATGCCGTGGCGAAGATGAAACCGGAACGCGTTTCGAGATCGCGTTCGAGAAGTTAAGATCGAGAAGAAATCGAACTGTCGAAGAATAATGCGATTTGTGAAAACGCAATTGCGATAAAATTTTCAAATTTCACAGACACTTGGAATAAACCAGCAAAATAAAAAAATATATCTTATAAACTAGAAGATAATCTTGCGAGATTTTATGTCGCGAACTTTCAACATTTCTGAACGTGCATAGATCCGAGCCTGAGTGGAATTTAATGCGAGACCACCTACAATAAAAATTCTCTCTCGTCGACGTTCGAAAGAGGCGTGCGCGCGGGTGAGCACGTATGGTAGCAAACACCGGTAAACTCGTCGGGGTCCGTGGAGGCCACGCCGGGACCTCTCTCGTATACGAGCTCTTGCACGGTGAAAAATTAATTTCGTGACCTCGTTCAGGAGGAAGAGGCTGCGGAGGTGGAGCGAGACCGGGAGACGGAAGAGGAGCGCGAAGAGGAGTCATGAGCTCCCACAGAGGCTGACCCCGCGACCCTATCAGCCGGGTTCCTCCACGGTATTGTTTATAGCGTTGAGCGCTGTGCCCCAACTACACCGGGACCGCCATTGTTCCACGAAGGACCCCATTGTCTTTCGTATCTCTTTCTCTCTCTCTCTCTTACACCTCGCGCGAGATACCTCGCCGTCACTGTAATTTACAGAGATATAAAGCCGGGGACCTAATTATCGCCGCGTAATTGCTTAATTCGGATCGGCGCGTCAATAAGAGGACAACACCTGCGCGAAGAAATTCGTCGGATTAGATGAAGAGAAATGAAACACATATATACACACGAGCGAAATGACAGTTCTGTGGGAGAAAAATTTAACCGTCGCACTTACGTTGCGTTTTCCAGCCGCGTACGCGCTTTCGATTCAATTTTGCCAACCGCGATAATTAAAGGAAATAAAGTAGTCGTTAAAAATTAAGACGTGCCGCGCGGGATGAATTGCGCGCCTCCGCTTCGGGTTAATGAGCTCCGAGAAACGAGCGATAAACGCGCGCGTCTTCCTACCCTTCAGATTTGCGGTACCTTATTTTGCAAGAGATTGCATCGCGATTATAATAAAGTATACTCACTCGCGTTCCGCAACTAAATTTTTTTATTCCGACGAATGTTTGTTAAAAAAAAAATAAAATTATACAACGTGTGTGTTCCGAAAACTTGGGATATTTATATAATTTAATATTTTTACATTTTTGTCTCGCCTTTCTCGCTTTCTTTCTTCCGAAGTTGACGCGCAACAGTAATGTTTTTCTCATTTCCTGCGGGTACAAAAGCGGCAAATGATGTACGCACGAACTACCGTCTTTCCGAGAGGCGGTATCGACCAGGTTCGAAGAGCTATAGCCGGTCCACCTCTAATGACAATGTAGATGTGGATCAGGGTAATGATAACGGCCGTCGGCCACGGCGCGCAATTCACGGTTGTAAGTGCATCCGTGCGTAAATCTCGAACGACAAAACCCTTCGTCTGTCACGCTACAACTTCTTCGACTACGCGCGACCTGTCGCTCGCGTCCGGGATAAAAGAGAGTTTCCTCTCGCTTTCGCGGGAAGAACAAAAAATTTTTTCCCGACAAACTCTTCCGAGAAATTTCTCTGATGTACAATTAAATATTTTGAAAAAGAAAAAATTCAGAAATTACACAGCGGGAAACAATATTGATCAACCTCGAACCTGTGTCCAAATTCGCGGCATCTATACAACTATTTCGCTCCAAGGTTTTACGCATCTCCATAATAGGATACGAATACACTATCGCATTCTTTCACGATTTCAGATTTTAATTTCGTTTCCACGGGAGCTGAATTCCGCGTTTACGTCGCGCCGCGATATCGCGGCGATGCGGGAGCTATTAACCCTAGCAGTAGTAGGAGTGAACGCGCAGTCGCGGCAGAAATTGCGCTTTTAGTTTAATTGCGGTGAAAGTTCAACGTGCATACACAAGCCCGATCGTCCTCGAGAGACGAGAGGAGCTCGTCTATGTGCGTCTATTTTCGCGCACTCGGAGAAGCAAGTAAATACTTCGCGAATCGTCGTCGGTTGCTTCGTTTGCAATCGATATTGTATTTCGTTTTCTGTATGATCGCTCGTGACGATCCTGCGAATGTTGGCCAGCTCGCATCTGTTCCAGACATCTGATCTTATTGCAAATTTCGCGGGAGACAGACGAAAACTTTTAAGAAGTTGGATCTCGCAGTGTGCGATGTCACGCACGCTTTTTCCCGCTTGTAAATATAATAGACGTCAAGGAAAATCGCAATAGAATCGCAACGCGGTTTTTCCATCCTCAATTAGATCTCACGTTACATCGATGATACGTTTCGACTTCCACGTAGCTGGCTGTCACGTCAAAAACACAAACCACAAAACAAGCGGTTGTCACGTAAACGATTTCAACGTTAATCGCCGCTTATTTCTCTTATCGCACGCGGTGTATCTACTTGCCTATTAGGATCAATCAAATGTCTACGATGTCACCGTCGTCCGTGACGTCTCGTAAAGCGCCGCGATTTTCATTAAAATTTCCCTGTCGATATTTTCTCCGAAAAAAATTGAAACAAAATCGCGCGACTTTTCAATCGAACGCCGAATTGAGACGCGTGATTTATGCTAGAGGAGAGAAGGTCCTTGAAGCCACCTGACGCGGTCGAATCGCAGAGGAACCAGAACTTTTAGCGCGTCGTCGGCGCGACGTTCCCGGATTCCGGAGTGTATATATATCGGACGCGTTGAAATCCAACGGTATACCCCCCAGGGCCCGTGTTCCAGGAAAGATGAAACCAGGGAGGATTGCACAGAAGGAGAGAGAGAGAAAGAGAGAATGGTCGATCCGGACGCACGCGCCGGGGGCAACCAGAGGCTCGCGCTCTGTAATCACTTCTGCCTCTCTCGCGCGCTCACCATCATCCCCGCGATCCTCTTCTTCTTCTTCTTCTTCTTCTTCTACTTCTTCTTCTTCTTCACATCCGTACGAAGATGCACACGTGTGCTCGCGCTCGCGCGAGCTCGCACAAAGAGAACGAAGAGGGATGACGCTACGGGCCCGAGACATGCACGCACAAGATCGCTCGTCGAAGTGCATACTAATTCCGGATGCGCAGGGGATGAGGTTACATTATGTAGGTGTGTCGACGAACACGCACGCGCGACTCGCGAGAGAGAGTAAAAAAGACAGAAAGAGAGAAAGAGACGCGGATGCAATGTGGAGGAGAGGAAATCGACCCTGCACGCCACACGCTTTTGCGCGTCCACCTCTTCTGCTCCGCACACAAAGCACACATCTGCGTAATTGTCCCCGCCGGCAGCATCCGACCGATGCCGGAGACCGACGGACGTGTTCTTATCCTACAGTACGATTCAAAAGTATTCGATTAGAGATACGAGAGTTCGAAAAAAAAGAGAGAGATGCGCGCCGTCAACCCCAAACGATGACGATTTGCAATTACAACCGAGAGATATTTCGCGCGAAGAACAATTACGCACAACGAAACGTGTCGGGGATACAACGACAATGTCAAAGAGGACAGAATTTTGGATGGCAAAATACCAGTGAGGGAGGGTTAAAACACGAACGGTAAATCTCTTTCCGTCCGACAATCGCCCTCGGCCGCGCGTATCTCCCTTCTGCTAAATCATTTCATTATCTTCGCGAGCGATGATGCTAGGCTTCCTCGTGCCGTGAAATAAAGAGCGAAACAACAAGCGCGAACGACCGGTTCTCAGGCCTTCCTAAAATACGCGCGAGCATCCTAGACGTTCCTTCCGGGCACGACGCCACGGATCTTTACTCTCCTCCTCTCCCATCGCTCTTATCTACGCGCGAGAGCAGCTATTTCCAAAAGTAAATCACACAACCGATCGCTGCCATCTCGACCATCTCTCAGACGCAAAATGCTTCGAGGAAATTAAAAAAAAAAAAAAAAAACAAATGATTTGTTCGAGGAATTAAAATTCAAATTATCTCGATCAGCAGCGGTATTTGCGCAACGAGAAGTACTTCACGACGCTCGCATCGGAGATCTAGGAGCAACAAAGCAAAGGAGAGAGAGCCCGTCGAGACGGGATTTCGTGGCTTTATATCGGCGAGTCTCTCCGGGAAAGTCGGCAACTCGCGCGCCGGGCACATCTCGCGCGTGCAATAAATCTTCGGCACACTCGCGGAGAGATCTATCCACTCCGGATCCGAGGCTCGACTTGGCCGCTTATGACAATGTGTACTACCAGGCGGCAAACACCGCTCGTGTACATACGTGGCGTGTACAAGAGCGATCGTGTGCGCTCGCCGCTCCGGCGTGATCGCGCCGAAGAAGAATGGAACGAAGCATCTCGCCGCGGTTACATCGCGTTACGGCGTCGCGAGCATCAAAGCGAACACTTACGTGTAATTGAAAATAATTGTCTTCGATCAAAATGTATGCGTTTTCAAGAAATATCACATTTAATAACAAAAATTGGAAATAAAAATTTATATATTACAATTTGTAAGTAACAAAGACAAGAGAAGGGAATACAAAAAAAAAAAAACGTTTTCGAAAAATATTATTGACAAAAGTGACCTCGTTAGTAAACAGTATTTGAAAACGTGTAGTTTTACTTTTGTGTTTCTCTTTTCTTTGTGAAAATCATAAAATTTCATTACCCAACGATTATATAATTAGTAAAATCGCGTGTGTGTGTGTGTGTTTGTGTACAAACGGCGTATGATTGATTCTCGTCGTGAAGCAACGCGGTCTCGAACGGGTCGCGTCTACAATCGCGCGCGGTTCGAAATCGTGTACGTTTGGACGTAGATTAATAATCCAGTTGAGACTGCGCGAGAAAGATATTTAAACGTGATGTCACGTTCCATTAAAAACTAGTTTTACGAAACAATCGCGCGAACAAAGACGTGTTTTTCAGAGAACAAAACACGTAATCGCTTAAAATTAATCTAAATTTTCAATTCAATCAATATATCGTCAAGAATTGTCGAAAACATTTGTTTTATAAGAACAATAACGTCGTTCGCGTGACAAAAGGCAGGGTGAAGATGGAGAAAACAAATGTAATGATTTCATTAACGTTCGAGCGCACGCGCCGCGTTGCAGAGAAACGCGCTCACAGAGATCTCGTCTCCCACGATCTTGAGAAAATCCTCGGAAGAAAATTGCTCGCGGTAGAAAAAGACACTGGATCGCGGGTAACGCGAGAGTTAATTGCGCAGTCATTGCCAGGCGTGACATTACGCTCGCAATCTCCTCCGTTACAAGGCGTGTTTCCGAGAGGTGAGATAAAACACGAGATCGCGTCAGCTTCGCTACCCCCGTTCGAGTGCCGCCGCAGTTGAAGAGACAAGCGATTGTAGTCTACAAACAACTTATTCGTTATCGCACAACGCGCGCTCGCTTGCTGCAAAAGTTGTTGCGAGAAAATTTGTTCTCAGGAGCGGCTGCCTTTATGTGTGAGGAGGCACTGCCATATGTGTGACGAGAAAATTTAATTATTCGTGTGGGAGAACCGCGCGAAGTGATCATTATTAATCGAGACAGACAATTAATATCGATCGTGCAAAGCAACAGCAAATGTTTTTCACATCGTTCATCAAGAATAGCAAAGAGTTACTTACGTAAAGGAAAAAATCTCGATTTTTTTTTCTAATATTGAACTATAGTACACAAAGAGCAGAGAGAAGAAAAATTATTTGATGTAACTCGGAAATTGGAGATGTACTACTAATATTTTCAATTATACGCAGTTTTTTTGAGCGCTCAGATTCCGCGATACAACTGGCAATTTCTTGCGTAATCATAAACGCAACGTCGATAAGATCTACCGCTCGTAATCTCTAATACAATCTGATGATTTCCCAACGTCGGCGCGGCGGGGATCGCGTCCTCGAGGGTTATAATCGCCTAACCCGTGAGTCAGGCGAGAGGCAAGGGTTCTTCGAACCCGGTCGGTACCTCTCTCGCGCACGGTACCGTTCGCCAGGGTCAACGCGGCGAGGAGAACCGGAACGGTAACACCGGACTAGGTGACGTTATTAATTGGTTAATGGGAAGAAAAGAGCGGCCAAGGTGTGCGCAGGAGAAGGAGATTGGTACACGGAGGCCTGTACAAGATGGAGGTTGAACACACACACACACACACACACAACACGGTCGGGCCGACCCATTGCGCCCCGGCGTTGACCGTTGGCGTGGTCGGGCTGAAAGGAGCGGTCCCTTGCTGGATTAATTATCATTATCCTCGCGCGCGGGGAACGAGATCGTGCGTACCCACCTAGCCTTACCTTCGCCGTGACTGGCTACCGCGCCCGTACCACGACCCACTTGTGATCTCCTGGATATATAACGAACGGGTCGGCGAACACAGAAGGAGAACGGACGATAATAATTTGAGAGGCAGCGACCTTCTTACGATGTGCAAGATATTAAGTTTTTGTTCTTAATTTTAAATTAGATTCGATCATCGAACAATGATAAAAAAAAATCTTAAGCTTTAGACATTCTTAAGTTAAAAAAAAATTATTTTCTTCTAAAACTCTTTATTTAATTAATCTTAGTTAATCTATTTTTTTATTTATATTATTATTAATGTATTAATATTTAATAATATATTAGCACGATTACTTAAAAATGTCCTCTCTCTCTCTCTCTTTGACATTCATAAAATTTTCTGCGATATTTATTCATTTAAAAAAGTGAAAACCCACTTTTTATATATAGCAACGTTTGATTGTCTCAAAAATGAAATCAATCGAACACAGACGGTACAAGAAAAAAGTATGAAGAACAGCGCGAATTTCCGAGGAAGAAGTTCGTTGCAAGAAATGATGGTTGAGCGGCGCTCATTAAACGTCTTATGTCGCGTCGTTCTTGTCTGAGCCGACGACTTCCTCGTTCGCCGTACATATTCTTGCCATGAAAGGGGATAAAAGAGCCGCGGGAGACGACGATCGTGGAACGATTAGCCGCGGGACACAGTTTATCCGGCGCGTCAGTCGTAGGTTATGCACGGTGACGTCTCTTCGTGTCAGTCTCTCGCTCGTCAGACCTTACCTCATGTCGTACGAGGTAACTAGACGTTAACCCGAATTAGGCTAAAGGTAGCGGAGCGCGCGTCTATTCCGTACCGACACGCTTCTCTCTCTCGTCTATCTCTGAACTAACGATGCTCATTAGAACGCGAGGACGCGAGGTTTTCCTGACTAATCGCAACGCGCACGATCTCATACTTCATGACGATCTGTTGCTCTCATGAAGAGCTTTGAAGGAAACATTTTTGTCCATTTTTTTGAAACTGGTACTTCGATCACAAAGTTAGCGAAGGCAATTTATTTATTTTTGTTTTTCTTTTTGCGCGCGCAGTTTTGGATCAATTAAGTAATTGACGAGAGATTGACGAACGTTTGCATCAAATTACCCCCGGTTGTGTCGCGCTACTTTAAGAGCGAAATCTGCGGTTTGCGCGACCATAAACGAGCGTGTCGTAAGCGCACGCTCACGGGAAAAGGTGAGAGAGCAAAGGAGAGCTTCGCTCATGCGGTACTTCCTTGACGATGATCGACGTGAATCGAGCGAGACGGCGGGGAAGAGGCGGCCAACGTGTGGCGCGGACGATCCCAGGGGCGACACGCGGGGTCTCTCGCTATATCGTTCCCGTAGGAGGAAAACGAGCATCACTCTCGCGAGTTCTCTCGATGGTGGGTGACGTAAGCGCCCGGGCAAGACCTAGATCTGTCACCCGAACGATTACGAGGGAGGATCACGTGTAGAGAAAGCGGGAGGAAAAGGATAGCGGACCGACCATTCATCAGACTGTAACTCGAAGAGAAGCGCATCTCAGGGGAGAAGAACATCGTCGATGGGTAAGGCAAGAAGAAAAAGAGAGAGGGAGAGAGAAAGAGAGACGGCCGTGACGACCACGTCGCCGATGTTTCGTGATTCCAGACCTCATCATCGCGCAATCATCTCCTCAAAGCAGCCCGCGTGCCTACCGCGTTTCGTAATCAGCCTTAAACGATAACAAGATACGTGGCGAACGAGGCGAAGCGAATCCGCTTCGGGGAAACGCGGCGTACACCAGACGTACGCACGTACCACGTGCTCCGTCCGCGCGCGCAGGTAGGCAAGCGAAGATGGAATTTCACGAAGTCGGAAGATCGCTACCGTATAACGCGAGAACATCCGTTATAAAAAATTTTTTTTATCGCGCAACGGCCGTCTAAAAACGACACTGTAAAACTCGCGTAAAAACCTTGCATTGAAACGCTTTAAAAAAATTGGTCGTTACTTATCAAAATCGCACAGAGTACAAAAATATATCTTTCTTTTAATTTATAAAAAAGAAGGAATGTAAATAATGTGCGCGCGGTCGAAAAATACGAGGTGTTTAAAACCGAAGAAATAAAACCTCGTGAAAAAAATCTCTGCTTCGCAATTTAAAATTGCGAATAAGTCGCAAATTGAGAAGAAACAATCTCGACGTTACTCTTTTTTTTTTCTCCCGCGTTTGAAAGCCCGAATTATTATTTCCTTTCTCGCTCATTAATATCCTTCAGCCGGTACCTCGCGCTCACCTGTTTCTCTTTCTCCTCGCCGATCGAATGTCAACCGAAGAACAGGCCTCGTGCAGCTCGAGATTTAGCGGGAGCATTAATTTCGTTTGCCGCTCGATTAATTACGCTCGTACGCTATGGGGGTTACAACAGCGCGGAACGCGCGTGCACATGTAAATTGGCAATTCTCGTTACGCCGCTCGTGACACATGAATGCACGGGGGTCGTGGCGGTTCGCTCCGATATTCGGAGCGAGAGAATTACGGTGTTCCGCGTGTAATATCGAGACAGCGGTTCTCTCTCACATACACATACACACACACACACACACACAAGAGAACCTGTTGAACGCTTCTATGAGATCACGAAGGCGATAAGAACCCGTAAAAGCGCGGAGGTGGAATCTCGCCCGCGGTGTAATTAAGTATTGACCTATAACGAGCTGTAATTAGTCATAGCTCTAACGAGCCGCACGGGGAATCAATCGATTGAGTCGGCGATATCACATCCGACTCGCCGATCTTTGATCCCGGGTAAAAACCGACACATAAAGATGTAATCTACTCGTCGGCGCTATTGTAAGATCTGTATTAATCCTGTCTTGTAATCCTGAAGCAATGTTATGACACGTAAGATTTTCAAATAAATACATATTTGTATTCTTCGCGCACAAAAATTTATATTTAAATTCATATTTTTATATCAAAGCGACACGTTTGACACCTCTGTCCGTAAAAGTTCAATGAATTTTAATTAAAGGGCAAATTCTCTCCAATAATACAAAAAACAAATATACAGAAAAAAAAATACTATTGACTCAAGAGTCTTTTTTTCTGTTGGATATTATCTGACAAATTTCAACTGTGAAATTGGTTATTTCGCACGGCAAAAGTTTGCAAAATGAGTGATTAAATCACACGGAATTGATTGTCAATACATTCAGCTCGCTTGGAACATTATCGTCGACAAGCATCGACGCAGAAAAGCCTCGGCTTGCTTTCCTGTGGCGGAACGACTTAACCGTTGACACAATAAATTATCCCTAATTCAATCACTCTCGACATTGTTCATGCGAGCGCGCGCTAACGAGAGCGGTAGCCGGAAGCGATACGCTCCGGGGATCGGGCAAAGCCGAAGAAGGGCAACGAGAGTTGTAGCGCGACTACGAAGACACGTCGTCGGATCCAATAAGACGTTGATTACAGCACGTCGCCGGTGAGCGAACGGCTGTCCAGATGCTTCGCGTCCGATGCGCGCTTCGTTCGTACACGCTGTGTCCTCTTCGTTGTTAGCGACCGCCCGGAGATTACAATGTCCATACGTAACGGGCGGCGCGTAGGGTAGCCTTAACTAAGTCGAGAATGTGTAGAGAGAGTGGAGAGAGGGTTCGACAGCCGCGCGGCGTAGAAAACGCGCGTGAGCGATAGCTCGCGAGCTCGTATAACGATCGCGCGCGAAAAACAGAGAAAAGAAGAGAACGCACGATCGGAAAGGCAAGAATGGAAATATATTATACATATACACATTGAATTACTTTTGCTTGGGACAAAAGGAAGAATATTTTACTTTGTCGCGGCATAATTTTGTTTAGGATAAAAGGAAGTATCTAGTTAACAAAAATATGAACTTTATTTGTATATTTACTATTTTATTTGCAATAAATTCTATCGTGATATTAAATACAACAAATATTCTTTCTTTTGTCCTAAGCAAAATTATTCTGCGACAAAGTAAAACTCGCGTAGTGTCCGAATATTAAAGTTATTCACGTATGTGAGTCGCGCGATAGTTGGATCGTGTGTGTGTGTGTGTGTGTGTGTGTGCAGCGATGAAAGAAATGTACAAACGTATTACATATCATAACTCCGATATTGCGTAATAACCTGTAAAAGACCGTTAAACGCGCGTTCGTGCATTTATCATTTCGTTTCTTGCGAACAGAGAGAGAGAGAAAGAAATACATCTGACAAATCCTTGAAATTTAGCGGCTTGATGAATGTCCGCGTTGTAGATCGCGATCGCGTTTTTCTCCGATTGATCGAACGATCGAACTCGAGAAAGAGAGAGAGAGAGAAAAATCGAAACACACGACATAAAGTGCGTTTGTAAACTGTTTCGCTTTTCAGTCGTTGCTAATTACATGCGCGTTTGACGAACACGTCGCGGAACATTTCTATCCGTTAAATGACAGAACAGGGAGATAGAAACCGTGGCCCGTTCAGTGGTTATCGGACGTACACGCTTCTGAACGCACGGTAGCGATCTGTCAAGCGGAGAAAAACGGTGTTAAACCCGTAAGAGCGTACATATCTTTCTCTCTCTCTCTCTCTCTCTCTTCGCGAGCCGTTCACGTGCACAGCGTGCCCGTCAGCTAAGTGCACACGCCTTTACTTACACAGTGGCGCGAGAGAAAGCGCGCACGTGGCCCTCAGGTTAATTAACGTTCTGGCGATTAGAGGTAGACGCTGACCACGTGGCCGCATTAAATCGATCGGCAAATCGCGGCCTGACCCCCCGGCAGTTTTTGATAAAAGTTCGCTTTCCAAGCGTTTACCGTAACAAATTTCGTCCGCGAGGGTCAAATTATTGAATAATATGAATTAGCAATAATTGCGATTGATTAACAAACGTAGAATCGCGAAAAATTGTATTTAGAACGTAATAAAAAATCCAAACACCGGCGTTGGTTTTTTTTTTTTAAGCGAGAGATGTGAATTGCGCAGATTCGAGAAGAAGCACCGGAAATCGCAGATTAGATGTGTTTTTTTTCTTCGATAACACATGCTCTGTTGCTTTCTAATATTCATGCCGACATACGTAGGGATTTAAAGACACACACACACAAGTCGAATGCGGGCTCACTCGAATTATCGGCGCGCGTTTCTTCGATACGTATCGCGCAAGGCGAAGCCCGAGAGAGTCGTTATTACCTACAATCACATCGGGGTATTCGGAACGGTAGGTAGGTAGGTAGGTAGGTAGGTAACACGCGGCCCGCATCGCGCATTTCGTCATTAATTTCGTAAATAGTGTAAACGCTCGTGTAGATCCGCGCGCGCGTGCACGCGGGCGCGTATATAGAAACTATCATTACGGACGTTTAGAAGCGAGTCCAAACCGTGCAATCAACGCGTAAAGGCACTTCGCCGCGCGCGTATATATCGCTGTCTAAAACACCGACAGTTGTGCGCAGGTTTGTGTGTACAAACGTGTGTATTTAATAAAACTTAATAAATTCATTAAATCGGCTTTTATCGTTAAATTACACGTTGCTCATCATGAGAAAAAAAAAGATTAATGATTATGTGTGTCAAGGAGAGATTACGCTAATTGAATAGAATTATCCCTACGGGAGAAGTTTGTGTTCGCTCTCTGAATTAACTCAATTACAGTTTGAACGTCGAGAAATTTATCTTTGTTTTTTTTTTCTACGTTTTTGTTTTACATTTCGAAAGATGAAGAGATCGCGAAAGAGAAAGCTCAAATGAAGAACTCTCGGCTGATAATGTTTTTTTTTTTTTTTTCGTGATGGATAACGAAGACGAGGTCTCGACGTGTGATTAGGCAAGCGTCGGACGGGAAGCGTCCGATCCTCGCAACAATACCCCGTCATTTTTAATGATCCCTAATTTCATCGATCATCCATCATAGAAATATCACGCGATCCTTTCCCAAACACATCCGACGCATATCCAGAGTGTCGGGGGGAGGGGGGCAATATCCCTTCCCCGTCTTCCTCACCTTCCTTATCCCTCGATACGCGCGAATCGAGCGCGACCGACGGGAATTATGGATTGATCGACATAGAAGGAAGCGTTTCGAGCCTCGAAGCCGCAGGAATCTGGAACGAGAGCGTTCCGCATCCATTCGACGCGCACGTCCGCAATCGGCGTCCGATACCGCGGCGAGTATTAGCGCCTATTAATGATTAATTGACCGGTGCCAGAAGGCGCTTACGTGTGTGTGTGTGCGCGCGCGCGAGCGAGCGCGAAGGTGCTACACGTTAGTTCCAGCCGGCGAGAACGAGAGAGGTCTGGCCTGGGGGTCAGATCATGCCTCGCGCCGAATCGTTAGAAAGTCCGCGCGGTCTCTCGCTGCGCTGCTGCTGCTGTTGCTGCTGCGTAGAACGTTCTGGATTAGATCCATCCATCGCCGTTGATTTGTCCCGATTGCGCGAAGCGGCGTTTCGTGCGCGCGTTAACACGAGAGCAATGAAAAAGATTCGCAACAGGTAGATTGTGAAAAAAAAAAACGTTTCCCATTGAAGGTCGCGAGAGGATCGTCTTTACGCGAACGAGTGTTAAATCATTGGAAATAATTTGTAAACACGAGCAGTTTCTCAACTCGTCCGTGATTCATTTGGATGACAAAAATGATAATGTTTTAAGTATCTGAAAATACTTAAAAAAAAAAAAGTACATGTCTCGACACACAATTAACAGCCGTTTAACAACGTTGAGTCAACGAACGAGTTATCGACTGGAAGCGAATAAGAAAAGCAAACAGTCTCTAACAGGAAAAGATGTTCGGAGCCGATCTCTGGTCGAACGGAATTCCGAATCGGTCGGAGAGTAGTTGAAAATCAGTTCCGAACGGCCGCGAAATCAATAAAACGCGAGCGACACGAAGGAGTGAGCGTGGGACGCGAGGACGTAGAGTTTTATCCTTCGGTCGCGGACGGACCGGCGAAGTCCGATCCACATTCATGACTTTCTAACGATCCCGACACGGTCGGTCGCTATCTTATGTCAAACTCGACACGCGGTCGCGGTGTTTGCAACGCCGCTGTAACCCCGTGGGTCTCGTTTTACGACGCTCGCTCCATAAGTCACGCCTACGTATCTATCATTTCCGTGCAATAGACGACGCATCGCCGAACGAACGTGTGCGGCGTTACGCTTAATACACTTTTTCGCTTGCGTAATGTGTGTTGCGCGCGGCGATTCACGCATATGTTGTTGAAGAAAATTTTGCCGAAGGTAAAATTGTTTGTTTGAGCGCCAGCGGCTTAGATGCGCCGCAATTATATCCATCTTATAATCCGTACGAAACAGATTGATTGCTTTAAGTCTCTCCTTCTCATCGCGAAAATACATAATTAAAATGTACGCGAAGTAGGTATTAATTAAACTTTCAACTCCGCCGCGGTAATTACTCTTTTTCCGAGATGGAGTCTCTCTCTTTCTCGCGCTCTGTTGAATTCGAACGAAAGTGAACGCACGATCCGCGGTAATATTGCACTCGCGATAAGGATCGTATCGCCATAATTCGAACTGATCTGCGAAAAGGATCGCTCTCGCTCTTTCTCTCGCCGGTTCGCGGCGTTTCTTTGTGAGATAAGAATCGATGCCATAATTCCGAGAGAATTCCGTTCGCGTCGCGAAACTGCCTTGTTTCTTGAAGAAGCGCGCGCGCTCTTTCTCTCTCTCTCTCTCTTCTCCTTTAACGCTCTCGAAATTCATCGCGGAAATTCGATAGCGAATCCCGACCGCTGCGCGCGTACACACGCGCTGGATATTCCGACGTAAATGATGGCCGCCATATGGTGCAGCAGCCGCGTGTACAGAGAATATTACGGCTCCGCTTTATGAACTGTAAGCGATTTATTTAGGTTTCACCTTTATGTGTTTTAATGATCCGATATTGCGTATTCGCGTGATCGTTACACTTGCATTCATCGGCAGCTGCGAAGAAAAGGAACTCCGGACTCGTCTCCGGGCTCTCGTTCGCATTAAATCAGACGGACATTCGCGCCGGACGAGCCCGTAAATTGCCGCATTAATTATCCGGCGCGCGTAATACAAAATTCATTTCGTAAAGTAGACAAAAAAAAAACTGATTATAATATGACTGATACGTAATAATGTAGCACGCGTTGAGCGGTTTTGATAATTACGTTGATTGTAAATTGAAGTACATATTTGTGAAGCGTATTGTAGTAAAAGTCAAAATTTGCTTAAATAAAATTCAAAACTTATTTAAACAAGTATCTTAAAAAGATCTTGTTATCTAATATTTAATATGTTTAAATATATAAACATATTAATTTTATTTAAATAACGTTTAACAATATATTCTTTGCGCCGATTCAGCGTATCACGTGTCGATTTTTCCTTGTACGGTATCGAGAGATCACACGCATTAATATTCTTCTTGTGTCCAATTCCACATTAATTAATAAATAAATCAATAAATCAATATAATCGATTAATACGCGCGATATGTAAGAAACGAGGTCCCTAGAGGCAAATGTCAGCCTCGATTATCCATGGCTATCGTTGTTAAGATACATACACACATACACAGGCTCCGTTCAGGAGCGTGAGCGCGCGCGCGCGCGCGCGCTTGTTCGCAAACGCGCGGTCCTCGAAACGTCAGACTGTCAGGGCCGTAAATTTTTGCGCGGGCGCCCACCTCGCGTCATGCATATTCATGAATACTCGAATGTAATCGAACGCCTGAGCCGCCTCGGCGTAGAAGGAGAGAGACCGGCGGGGTCTCCCTCGAGTGCTTCGATCAGCCGTCGACTCGATTCAAGAATGACGAGGGCCAGCCACGAGAGCGTATATACAGATAAGAGAGCCTCAAGGATCGCGCGCTCTCTTCCTGGCAAACCTTGTCGCGGAATAATTCTCCGGAGTGAGACGGAGAATCGTGCGCTTTATGCGAACCCCCGGGATGACACGCACAATACCGATTCTTATCTCGCGAACGATATACCGGCGTTGACGCAAAAAGTGCGTTGGACGCGCCGCACTGTCTCTTAAACGGTAACGATCACATCGTGTGACATGATCGAATTTAATTTTTGGACAAGCGACTTCGACGCGAATCCGCTTGTTAAGGCGAGCATATCGATTACCCGGACGCGTCTGATCATCGCGGTGACGCGAAAATTTTTGCAAAAACAAATCACACACACACACACACGTGTCTCGAATCGACGCATGTTACATTCACCTTAATTACTTGTTGCGGATTATTCATCGCGTACGTAAAAAGATCACGTGGGTCACATGGGACTCTTCAGTTTTTTGTTGCGAAATGTAATAACATCCTCCCAAAGTGAAGTGAGAGGAAATTGCGACTCGTGACACGGATGAGGAATTTTTCTTCGCCGCGCGACGGAGTCATGGCTTTTGCCTCTCTGTCGGATGAGTGAGTGAACGATGTGACAGCCGAGGAGGAATATAACTTCTGTCACGAAGCCGAACGGCGAGAAACGGCGTGGTTCGAGAGCTCCGTGACAACCCGCTCCGATCCGCGAAGTGTATATATATATAAGAGTATATATATATATATATAGCGCAAGAGATCGTATCGCGTAAAGATAAGCCGTGTCGGGTTATCTGTAATTAATCAATTTGCGTCTATACCGGGAGCGGGCGCAACCCGGCAATTACCGGCTCTATCGCGTTTTATTGCGAATTATGGAACTATTCATTGCGCGCGTGGATTCCTGACATAATCGCGAAGTGAGGACGGAAGCCGGCCTCTGAGAAAGTAGACCGCGCCCCAGTTTTAACGACGAAAGGCCGATTATACTTTTCGCCGAGGCTTGTCAAATGGGAGGGAAAACGAGCGGAAGCGCTTTAAACCGAGACGGGATGAGTATGATCGCTCGGATAATTTCAGTGGACACTCGAAAACCCACGACCACGCCCGGCGAAACTTTGACAAGGAGGGCGAAGAATAACGAATGTTAAGTGGCCCGTAAGAACTATCATTGCCGAGCGGCCCGTGTGTACGGAGCGCGGCGAGCGAGATCATCGAGCAGATTTTGCCCGAGGAACGAAGGAAAGAAGGGAAAGAGAAAGAAAGGAGAAAGTACGAAACGCCTGAGAGGGTGGAGGATCTCGACGCTAGCTTCGAGGGGTCATTACAGAACTCTCCTAGTTGGCGCGCCGTCTCCCTCCTACCCCGGCTCGCTAATGCCGGTCTGTCTGGATTGACTGATGTCAGGTCATTCGGAGCCTTCCCAGATCGCTTTGTTACCTCACTGACGCGAAAAGGAGAAAAAGGAGATATTGCGCGACAGATCGCAACGCGTTGTTACATAGAGTCGGCTTTCAAAAGTCGGCAATTAAAACTAGCGGAGAAGTTTACAAAATACAAGCACCAGTTGCAATTATATCAAGATTCAGTACTTACCATTAATTTTATGATTTAATGTTTTGGAACACGTATGTAAAGTTCCAGTTGACGCTACTTTTGAACGTCAGTTTCTTTTTTTTTGCAGAAAAGAGATTTTGTAGAAAAAA
This sequence comes from Pseudomyrmex pallidus, assembly GCA_014825455.1. Taxonomy (NCBI): domain Eukaryota; kingdom Metazoa; phylum Arthropoda; class Insecta; order Hymenoptera; family Formicidae; genus Pseudomyrmex; species Pseudomyrmex pallidus. The sequence goes on along the minus strand of QVNV01001239.1, from coordinate 11,296 downwards.
CAGAAATATTTGCAACTTTTATCGCGCGTATATTCTTTTTTTGCGCGCGCGGATGTTCTAGATATATAAAAAAAAAAAATCGATAATTTCACATACACACGTACCTGTGCGTATTCGGCGCAGATGTCGATCGACGAGACGTAATTAACGACGTCCTCGATGGTCCAGCGATTCACGGCCTGCCCGTCGCCGCCGCAGGGCATGTGACCGCAGAGCGACGGACATCTGACTGGCGGTGGTGTGGTCGGTCTCGCGGTGGGTTTCGGTTTAGGGGACACGCTCTCGGACCTTCTTGTTTCCGGTCTTTGTCGTTTACGGGGCGCGAAACCACCGGGACTCGAAAGATCCAACGGACTTGTCACTCCCGCGTCTCTTTTATTCGCGCCTGCGTGCCAAAACACAACAAACTTGTTTCGTTTTCCATCGATTAATACGCGAGCACAACGGGGAAAACATTTGCAAAAAAAACAAAAAAAATTATATTCCTCCGATGTGCGAATAAAAATAATAATTTTTCAAAATAATACTTGCCTTTGAGATATGTTTCCAATTCCGCTGCGTTTTGAGCTGCATTGGCAGTTCGTACCATGTGCAGAAGCGCCTGGGTCGAAGACATATCGATCATAGGCGGAAACATGGGATTGCCGAAGAGACTGTCTTGCTTCTGATCTTTCGGGTCTTTATTCGAAAGCGGCGAGGTCGTCGGGACAGTGGGTGGTTGTGGGGTCCCTATGGGCGCCATTAACCCGACAAACGGCGTCGCTGCGGTTTTGAAGGCCGGAAACCTCGGATCCAAGCCCGGCGGGTACCCATTCCTCGGCGTGCTGAAGTAACTAAAATAATCCATCGTTATCTTTGGTTTTTTTTTCTTTTTTGCCTCGATGTGGTTAATGTTTTCTCAGAAAAGACAGTTTTCTCTCTCTTCGTATTATTTCATCGTTTTCTCTTATTACACTTAGAAAATGCCACTTTCTCGTGATAAAAATATATGCGACTGATATGTCGGGTGGGAAAGCGCGCGATTTCTCTGATATCTTAAAATAATTCAACACGTCACACAAGCGCGAAACGACGACGTGAGAGATTACGGTTTCTCTTCAATTTCCAAATTCGATAGATCAAAAGGCTGATTAAATATGACAGGATGCAAATAGACACACAATGAATTAAACTGTCAAACTTTCACCTTCAAATACCGAGAGATCGGAAGAGCGTCACGCTCTTCTTCGCCGCAGAAAATCAGAGGTGATTGGCGCATTAAACTGATCACAATTAAGTATTCATCTGATCTGCTTCCAACCAGGTGCCAGAAGGTACAAAGTTGGAAGTCAACGTACCCGCGCGTAACCGGGCAACCGGTTTTATGCCGAGTGTACATCGGATTCCTCTCGAGTACTCTCCGCGCGCGTCTTACAAATCTCAATAACTCGAATCATCTATTTGCAGCCATCGAGTCTCAACTTTTTTTTTTTTTTTTTACGACAACGTCTCGCGCGCATCATCAGCAAGAGTCAATACACTCGCACGTCGTGTTTCGACAAAAAAATATATTTATATTATATCTCTACAACATATCCCCACGCGAAATTTGGCAAAGTGGACTTTGAATCACCGAGAAGTGGAGCGGCGAGATTCGCGACCGGTTACTAGGTACGTCTTAGCGTTCACCACAACGACGAGCTGTCTCTTGCCTCATTTCAATAGGCATTGTATTATATTAATTATAAGAACGATCAAACGTGTATATACTCGTTAGGATTGGCGTTGTTGTACTTGGCGGCGAGGCTCCTCATGAAGTCGCTATAGTTTCGTCCCATCATCTGCTCCACGTGCTTGAGATGATGAGGCGCCGGCGGACCTTCTGATCCGCCCAAGGACGTGGCATTCGGCGGCGTTCCGGGGTGACTCGACGAGGAAGGCGTCACGCTTCTCGACGACGTCGAGTTGTTGTCAGGCGTGAGTCGTTCCGTTTTAACCTGCAACGCGACACAATTGCCCTTCTTTAAAACGCGCCGCGCTCAAACCGGATGCGCGATAACGAGAAGAAGAATGCGGAGCAATTAGCCGCGGCAATAAAGAGAGTAACGAGCATAAACGGAAGTATTAATTAAAGCAGGCGAGATCGACAAATGGCGACCTGAGGCATACATCGAGAATTGCTTCATTTTGCGCGCTGGAAGATAACTCGTCATAATTTTTTACGTGTTATTTGAAGGAGAAAATAATTAGATCCAATCTTAACTTCGGGAATACAATTATTTAAATGGTAGAATATATATATATACACACACAATATATTTCGACGACACGCACGGCAAATGAAATTTTAACTGTTGAGTGTCCTCGCGTAAAACTGCCACGAGTCCACGTCCGCGACTTACTCATCTCGTCTTATCTTATCCGCGGCAACAATAACATCTTCGGTTTTACTGCCGGTTGTGCTTTACGTTTAAAACGTTGAAGGCGAAGTATCTTGAAAAAAAAAAAAAAAACATTTCAGGTGCAATTTTACATCAACGACTTTTCTTAAAAACTTCGAAAAAAAGAACACGCGAATGTTTAACGCCAAATTTTATTCGCGTACGTAAAACAGATCGTTTCGTGGAAAAAAAAAGAAATCAATGAAGGACCACGCCTTTATCCGAGCAGCTCGGAACTTAACTCTCGTCGGTAGCTGCGCACGATATGTTTCTCGTTCGGGAGAGATATCCGAGAGAGACAGCCAGGAAATATCTCCCCGGGTGCATTAATTCCCGGGAACAGATTGCATCTGAGATATGGTAATGAAGGCAACGCGTGGCGTAAGAGTTGACTCCTCTCTTCGGCGGCGGCGGCGGCGCGGCGAGAGAGAGCGCGGCGTGACACCAAGAAGAACGAGAGTCGATTGGCGTAGAATAGGATCCCGGAGAAGAGCCCAGAGAGACCGGGGGCTCCTCTCGCAGAGGCCACGGTAAATCTCTTTCTCGCCTCCAGACCTCTCTTCCTGACAAGGGACCGCTTCGGGCTCACGACGCGGACACGATCTCGTATATACCTTACGTTTCGAATAGGTTTTCGCTCGGCGCGAAATACCGATACCGGTCTGGGGTCTCGATAGAGAAAAATATATCGCGAATGCGAGACAGGCGCGCGGGAAAGTATAGCAGCGAAAGAATTTTCGATACGCGCGAAATTAAATTCCACGGAGAGGTAAATTGGATAAGTATTTTATCTACGTGTGATGCAAACCCCAAGTATCCTGACATGAATTTTCGCATTGAATTCAGTTCAAATTTGTTATGTGTATTAATTTACACTTCTAAATAAATAAAAAATATATTTCGCGCGAACAAACGAGAAATAAAAAAAAAAACAAAACAAAAAACGAAATATCATCCCAGCATTGTAAGGACTTGTCAAATTTGGAATGTTGCGTGCGCGCACATATTTGGTTTTCGTATTACGATTTCTTCTCGCTCAAGTGCCTCATTCTCTTCCGATTAATTCCAGACGAAAAAAAAAAAAGAAAGAAAAAACTAAATCCTCCTCGTCAATCCCGCCTGATTCGGTGGAATCTTTTGGGAGTTCATAACTCAAGATAAACTACGCTACTTAAGAGATTACTTTCTCGAGTTGCTACTATTCTTCGAAGACCTTTACATTCGTACACGCGCTCGAAAGAAATTCTTGCATGGTCACGGGACCTGGCTATATTTTTTCTAACGATCATCAATTTTCTTCTTTCCAACCGTCGCGGCATCTCTATCCAAGCGCTGTTAAGCAGCCACCAAAGACTCTTCTTCTTTTTTTTTTTTTGCCGTTTACAGAAGCGACGAGCGGGTCAGCTGGATGTCAACGGTGGAATGACACCGCGGCTTTCGACGCGGTTGACATAGTTGCTGCGCGGTTGATTCCGAACGGGACTCTCGTCTCGGCGTGCGCTCGTGTACGTACATCAGCAGCGCTCACAGGGAGAGCGACGGACTCCATCGAGGATATCTCCCCGAGCACGTGTCCCGAGCGAAGTGGACACGTTACGCTCAAACACTCCACTTCGCGGAAGAAGCGTTCGCGCGCGCGCAGTTGGGCTCTCTCGAAAAATTTGTACGACAAATCCCGCGCGACCTCGCGTCCTTCTCGCGGAAAGGGGGAAAAAAATAAATAAAAATTCCCTGAACGCGCAAGAGAGGTTCAACTCACGCTACGTCAATAGAACCGCAAGCGTAAGTTATATACGCGAACGTTTGTGTTTGCCTACGCGCGTGGAAGGCTTTGTGTGCCGTGTCACAATTTTACTCCAAACATTCGTTTCGGGAGCCAGGCGAGAAGCAAAGTGAGCAAACACGAGAATGTTAAATATATATTAAATTTTGCATTTCGGCACTTGGGTCCTCGGACATTTCGAGAAGAAAAATAGGTACGATTCTCCTTTCTCCTTCCTCCCACTTACTTGCGTGGTGTCGAGGCCATTCTGGTTCTGCCGCCTTCTGCCCCTCGGTGGTCTGGGGGTTGCCGCATTGGACAGGTGAGCGCCCTGGGGACTTCCGCCCCTGGCGTCGACCGCTGTGTTCGCTGCCAGGGTGGCCCCGTCGTTGTTTTCCGTGTGCGTACCTAAATCAGCCGCCTCACCGCGGTCACCACCGCGCGGTCCCGTGCCCGCGGACACGTTCTCGCCCGACACCTCACCTGAAAAATAATAATCACAGATGGCTGTGCTAAATCTCATTTAATACGACAGGTGTTGCGCGCGCTTCTTTCGCGTTTCTTTTACAGATTTAAAAGATTCGACGATTTACATACGAGAGAAACACGCACGGAAAAGATTTAAAACTGAAAAATAATCCTGAGATATTCGGCACTAAATTCGTTCTTAACGAAGATGAGACAGGTTGGCCGATAACTTTGAGAGTTTTGTAACGAGGCGACAGTCCTCGACGCTACGTGGTAAAATTTCCCACACACTCGCGCGCCGACTTTATCTCCTCTCTCCCCGTCACCGGAGATTTAGGAATAAAATATGTCAAATAACTGTAGAAGACGTAGATTAGACAGGGTGACATAACATTAGCCACCGCTGTGGGGGAAATTTACGTTCGATACGCACGATCTTTTCTGACACTTATTATCTCTCTCTCGATCGGAGACGGGCGTTTGAAAAAACGAAGAAAATCGAGAAGAGAGAAGAAGGGGTCACTGTCCACTATCAAAATTGTCCAATAAATTCTTGTCATCGTTAAACTGAAATTTTACGAGGCGGTAACTCGTTCGCGTCGCGCCGTCGAATTTGCCGTCCCGATACGATCGAGTGTTGCGCGCGATGATGACACCAGAAAAAAAACGAGAACTCTAGACTCTTTCGTTGCTCTTTCCGCACCTATCGTGTGCGTATCATCGACAGTATTTTTTTTTTTTTTTAATTCTACCTCACGCGTATCTTTTGCACAGTCATAAATTTTCAACGCGTCTCATCAGTTGCCAATTATTTCGCTACAAATATTTCTTAACAGCTAATAACATTTGCTACGCGTGATTTAGCGTATACATTAAGATCTGAGAGACACACGAGCGATCTCTTTCGGCGCTCGGTTATTTTGCATGAAATCGAAACGCGTACGTTTCATACGTACGTACATTTTAGAAAAAAAAAAAAATTGTTTTTCTACGATATCGCTCCGCACCACGCGTCGATTTCTCTGTTGGTTCTCTTCTCTTTTCTCTCTTCATTTTTTTATTACGTTTATTCAGAATTAACACTTCCGAGAGGTTCTGCTCTATCGCGCTACATTCTGTCAATCCGGTTGTCGAAGCGGTTTCGCGGACAAGAGAGTGGCGACCGTAAAAGTCATTTCTATGAAACTCACTATACCAAATGTCTTTATTATGTTTCGAGTTAAAATATTTACAACGGCCTATAAAAATTCCATTAGGGACTGTTTGCTAGCTGAGAAACTTTCCCGTTTTTCGAAGATACGTGGATTGGTCGCGTCTCGCGCTATAAAAAAAAAAAAACCGCTCAAACGGTTGTAAAAGTAGAGTGCGCGGGCAGCCACAAACGTCGTCTCGATCGGTGACGAATTGATCGTTAGACGAAGAAAATAGAAACGTAGCACCCAATCGCACGCTTTTTATCGGGTTTTACAACTTAATTAGTTTTCTTGAATTTAATCATCGTCGTCAAATCGTCGTTGATTTGTGAGCTGTTGAATTGCGCGATGTGTTACATTATATATGCAACAAATCAGAGAGAATATAAAAACACAAACGCGTCGATTAGAAAAACACATTTAATTAAGCTGTTCAAACAGCAAAAACATAAACGGAAAAACATGGACTTCGCGATCGTCGTAAAGTTGTTTTTCAAGAAATGTCTCTCATAGCATACAGTGTTTCAACATTTATCCGTGTTTGACAGAATATTCTAACGTCGTACATTCTTCGAGATGTCGCATTTCGCGTAACAGTATATTTTTCTTCTCGTTTCCGCACGTTTTTCGCGACGTTTTACATCGGCAGTAGCGTGTCGACCGGCACGTACGACAAATATCATAACGACACTTCAGAAACACATACATACACGCTTTTCTCTACGGTAGGGAGCTATTGTTTGAAGATCGTTCGAGCGCGATATATTGTCTACGCTTGGCACGACTATATTTGCACAGTCGTGAGCAAAGTGAGCTGCACTTGCAAAATTTTTACGTCTAATCTGACGAGAAACATCTATGTCAGGTATGACAAGAGTTAGGAAAAAAGTTGCCGGACACATTTCGTCATTTGACGGCTATAGTGTTTTATCGCCTAACGGAAAATCAATAAATATAATTTAAAATTTATTAAAGAAATAATTATTGGACAGACAGATGTCCGGCCTTGTTCGATGTGTTTGAGGCATTTATCACATTTTAACTAGAAATTCAAGTACTTGAATTTTCAAAAGACCGTTCGAAAACAAATCCCTCTTCTTTTGTTTTCCAGAAACAAGCGCGGATAAGTATACGACTGTATTGTACCATCTGTCTCGACCGTAAGTTTCAAACACAACTGGATAGTTCGCAATAAATATAAACCGTACGGCCAGAGGAGTTTGCCAGGGACTTTGCATGTGAAACGAGAGACGTTAGCGGCAGCGGGATATCTATGCTGAATACTGAGAACCGCGCAAGGTCCGAGTGTGAAATATCGTAACGATGTGTTAAAACGAACTAACGTGCAACGCACGTACCTGCCGCGACAACGCCCCGGCTGCGCGAAAAGTCCGCGCTTCGAGGCTGCACTCGCCGAGTGTGTAACAAAACTACGTGCGAGTCACAAAGCTGCGCCTCGCAAAGAATCGCAAATTACATAGTGAAATAAAAAAAAAAAAAAGAAGAACAAGCTATACATAAAATATATATTAACTTACATTTATCTGTTTCTAATTCACCGCGAAGCGGTTGGTGAAAAAAATACAGAAATACGTGCGAGGAGCTGAACGCGGGAGAAAACAAACGACAATCCGCTTATACATCGCGAACAGTAGTTCGCTACCGATTTTATCTAATACATCGCGTATCACGACACGCGTGTAATTTACTTGATTTTTCGCGAAGGGAGAGAAGCACACAAGTTCGCTCGCTCGAACTTAACTATTTCGTTCCCGGGCGAGACAGGTTCAGAAGCGAGGAGGAAAGTCCATCGGAAGAGACGCGGAGCGAGACGGGACATCGGGAATTCATAGTTAATAACGCGCGCGCGTACACACACACACACACCGTAGTTATAAATTATCCGGCGCGACCGCGGCTAAAACGAATTGACCTCCGGAGGTCGCGCAGAGTTTACCGCCGCGAGAGAGGAGAATAAAGCTGGCGCGGCGGATCACTTCCTCGGGTCGCGGCGTTAATTATTCCCGCGAGAGTTTAAGGAAATCTCTCACCCCTCTCGAGAGCTGGGAATTTTTCCACGCTTTCGCGGCTGTAGATAGAAGTAAAATTGCCGGAAAATTGCGTAAGGCGCCGATTCACGATCGATCGTCTCCAGTATCCAACGCACCGGTGAACGTCACAGGTCGACGTACGTTTATGTAGCGAACTAAAAATCTATCAGCGTGAGTTTCTATGCACGCGAATTAACCTTTTCGACACGCAAAACCAAAACGAAATGGGTTTACGAGTGAGAACAGTAGTGCAGCGGTTGATCCGCGAGACTTTATTCGTCGACACGGATATTTCTCGAGATCACAAATATTTTAATAGGCTATATGCAATTCGCTACCGTATCAAAAGAGCGACGGACTTTCCCCTTCAACATTCTTTTCCTTTTATCCGTTGTAAAACCACGACAGATCGAGTCTCGGGTGCGGTTTTCTATCGTTGAAAACCGGATGCGGGCGCGTATCGTTTCTTCCGTTTACGCTTGGCCTCGGCAAGGCTGGCCGAGTCACGTTCGCGATGCCGAGCCGAGCGGGTAAGACTTCTCCGTGCGCTTATATGTGTGCGCGTGTGTGTGTACGCACATCATACGGTTGCGTACGTCCGCATCCGGGGTCGACTCGCCGCTTAATGAACGATCAAGCTAGCTGTACGCGTCGCGCAGCCCGTCATTACGCGCTACCGCGCCGTGAAGCTTCGTCATTTCTTTTTGTTCTTCTTTTTTTTTTTTCATACGCTCGACTTTTCTCCCGCAATCTCGCGCGCGGATGAGATTCGACGAGATATACCCGAACGCGGAATGAATTTTCCTGTGCGCGGATTATCACGCGAGATTGACACATCTCTCTCCTTTTTCTTTCTCTCGTTAAAGTAAACAATTTTTCAATATTATTGCAAAAAGAAGAGAGCGATGATTATATATTTTTCTTGTTTTCCGTAACAACAATATTCGCACGCCATGTCCTATTTATTTTTTTTCCGATAAAAGTTATATGACAAAGTAGAAAATTAATTTTAAATAAATGTTATAAAACTTTATTTTCATCACATTTATTAAGAAAGAGAGAGATAAAGTATGCTACAAGTCGTTTAAAATAAAAAGAATAGATATATCGATTATATAGGAACGTATGCGCAGCTGTTCTTCGTTACTGTCATCAATAGTTGCCATTGATTGGCCTATTGCACTGATTTACTGTCGTCTAGTTTATTGCTTGTAGCAAATAATGATAACTGTAATTGACTTGAACGGCCTTTAAAGGTTACGGGTGATGGCTTCGACGCATACCAGAACTACCGTCGTGTCATGACGCGACGCTAATGCGATCACTATCGGTCTCCTTGCTTTTGATGGTAACTTTTCTAAAATCCGCTGAAAGTTTATGCGTGTGACTAGCGGGACCGGTCGAGATAAGATGTGGTAACGACATAGTCATTCCTTCTCAAAGCAACATTAGTAATAAATAACTTTCAAAGCACACAAGCTGTGATATTTTGTCACTACATATGCATAGGTACGTATTATACAAAACTGCGAACATCAATATTTATACATGTGACACCCATCTGACATCCTAACCATCTCCAACTTTCGAACGGAAAGTTCCTTCTCTACATAAGACACAATTCTCCGAAAAGTTGTGAGATTTTTTTCGGAAATTAAAAAATCGATAGACAAATATCTTTCCTTTCATACTCAACATCCGAATACTTCAACATCCGATACTTCAACATCCGATACTTCAACATCCGAAAAAAAAAAACGTTTACTCGCACAATTATCAGTAATGACGCACACAAAGTCGTCAATTTTTCAAGCGACGATACTCGGCAATTAATCGACGCGTAAAGCACACCGCGACACCAGGTTCGCGAGGGATAATACCTGTCGTCCATGACGACCTTTAAAGGCCGGAGCGGCGCGGCGCGCGCGGCCGAGAGAGCCGCGAGAAAGCGAGAAGAGGGAGGAAGAGATTACTGTCGTGGCGTTAACACGATCAACGCCGTCAGCAACCGCGCGGTCGTTGCTGGATCTCTCTTCCCGGCCCGCCGAGAAGTAAATCCACCGAGTAGTAAGTTATGCGCGACCGGGAGGGCCGCGTTGCGCGCCATTAAAGCGGGTTATGCCCATTTCAAGTGGAAAATCATAAGCACCGCAAATACGCCGTCATTACTACAGACGCGCTACGAGCTCGCCACTTACTTTGTAATCATGACTAATGCATAATGCAGTAGCGACTGCGCCGCCGCACACGCTCTTTCCCCGTGTTTTCTATATCCGTGCGTGCAACACCTACGCGCGCGCGTCGTACGTGCACACCACGCACGTCGATTGCGCGCGCAGTCGATCTCGTTGACGAGATCGAGGGTATTTCCTCAAGTAGGCAACAGAGAATCCTCGAGAATGAGAAAGAGATAGGTGTTTCACCAGAGGGAAAGAAGCAAATATTGCCCGCGCGACGCTACTACCGCGCGCGGAATTGGATCTTGCGGTGTGACATGTAACCGAGGCAGGAAGGTGAGTCGTTACGTGACGCTTATGAAATTCCAGACGCGTCGTTCGACCGCCCCGTTCGGGGCCTGAGACCGACGCATCGACCGAATTCCATCTTCTGCGATGCACAGAGAATGAAAAAAAAAAAAAAGACGACGAGTCGGTCGCACGTAAAGATTATGATAGAAACGACGAACAAGAGCTCCGCACTCTTTTTCCCCTCGCGATCGTTCGTCTATCCGTTCGGATTGTAACGCGACTTGTAGTGAAACCGCGTCTTTGTCCCTTCGACGCCGTTCAGCCTTGGTCAGTGCGAAGAACGGTCGAAACAGCTGTTTCAAGCGGGAGGTCGCGAAACACAATGCCGTTCACGTGAGAGGCGCGAACGTTTATTAGTCGACGTGGAGAGAAAGAAGAGGTGGCGATTTATAGTCAGCAACGTAAGTAGCACCAGCAACGGCTCGTCGAGAGAGTTGGCATATAGTGGCGCGGTCCGAAGGTCGCGTGACGTCGACCGATACGATTGCGTCTTATTAGAAGTCACCGCGTGTTCGACTTTACGTAGGAACGCGATGCATTCCTGCAACTAATTAGCTCCCGTTGTCTCGCGAACGCCCAGGTCCGACCACTTTTCAGACTCTCCTTCGCGTAACGCCCCTCCTCTCTCAGCGTGATTTGTATGCTCGCTCCTTTCTTTCTCTCAACCTCTCGCGTCTTTCTTTCATCTCACACGCTCAAGGCTGCATCTGTCTGTGGAAGTTGCGGAACTCGAATTTTGGGAACGCGCGTGGAACAACAGGTATTTTAAGTGATTTATAGAAGTTCTGTGCAAGATAAATGTTCCAATGACATGTGGCAATGGTCGGACATTTATTTTAAAAATGATTATTAGATACGTAGATTCTCAATGCTT
>QVNV01001238.1:0-26985 GCA_014825455.1 Pseudomyrmex pallidus | reverse complement strand
AAGAATATATTCAATTTTAATAGCTCTATCTATTAATGTATCACTTATCAGATATGTACTATATTCACAAGAGTGTTGTAGATAAATGTTTTAAAAACAGAGACATGCATCACACTTCATCAACAATTTCTAACTTATATAATCAAGTTTATTAGAAACACAACGTTTCTTCTACATTTTGTTTGGAATAAGTATTGTGTAATTCTGAATTTTGAGATACACTTAACACATGAAACTCTATACTTAGTACAGCTGAGTACAGGTTTAACCTGAAACCAACATTTAGCTTTAAGCATCTTCTTTTGATTGTAATTAAACATTCAAATTGTAATGGCGAAATATATTCTCAAATTGTAAAACAAATTTGCAGAATATCAAACTCTAAAATCTCTGAAAACGTACCTAATACAAATTTATTTCTTCAACTGATGACGGACAATAAAGAACGGTATGGAAAATCCACTGCCAAAGAACAACATGAAATAGAGTAAGAGCTTGTGCCTATTTTGTGTGCTGAATGGCAAGTTCTGTAACAAAAATAACAATTGTTTATAAACGATATCACAGCAATGTGTATCAAGTACTTCATATTGCGACGTTATGCAATCGCAAAATTGTCACTTACATGACCAGGAACACCATCGTAGGGATCATGATGAGCGCTCCTGCGAACGGAGCTCGTCGTAAACTTTCTCACCGTTTGGCGAATAAACATGCTCGCAGGATTGACCATTTTTCTATTTTAAAACAAAGAAAATAGTTTTTTTACACAATTTCACAAGATGACAGTCTGTCGTCTGCTAAGTCCGCCTGTCTGATCAGAATAGCCACATGTAGCCACCCTGGAGCGTTGTACGTCGCGTCGATTGCAAAATACCCTAGACACCTTTGACCAATCCGAGCAAGACTTTGACTGCATCTCTTGTTCTCTTACATCACGAGTAGTGTCATGGTGAGTGAGTGAGTGAATGAGACTAGTGAGAGGAGAGGAGAGACATTCCGTCTCAGTCGAGACTGATTAGAGCAGAGTGGTAATTAGATGGGAAGATAGAACAGCAATATTTTGATTGCACGAAGCAAACTGCGACTCGAGATGTGATTAATGTAAATATTCTAAATACAGAAGTGCTAAGTGCGTCAGCTGATAAAATGACGATGACATGGAAAAAAATTAAGGAGCAATTAGGAGTAGGTGAGAAATCATTTTGTCATTTAATAACCTACTCTGTGCACGACAAAATTCCAACATCCTGGGAGGTGCCCTCGGAGTTCGAGATAAATTTTCATTACATTATCTTTGGACGAACTGTGCCAATATATTTTTTCACGCCTCAGCAACGTATATATTACATTTACAGCGTGTTCTATGCGTGACATTTCGTGTATTGAAAACATTCATGATTAATAATATGAGTAATATGTAAAATGGCGATCTATTTCATTGTAAATGCTATACTTTACTTTGTGACACTTGTTTTCTTTCAGTATTGATTTAGAACAAATGAACAAATGAAGACATTTGATATTTTCACTTAAATTTTTACTGATTACTTGATTACATTTAGTTAAAGCATAAGATAAAACAAATAAATTTAATAATTTTGCTGATGTGCATATAAATTTGATTATAATTAACAACATTTTGAAATTAACATATAAGAGAGAATGTTTTATAAAACACATAGTTATATTAGGAGATAACTATGTAAAAAATGTAAAACTTTAAAAATAATGATGCATGTTTGTTATTCTTATATAGCTATCTATAATTTTGCACAACCAACTTCATATGCAATAAGCTTAACAGTTGGAGAGGTGGTACAGATAAATGGAGAGTCTGTACACTGGTATTATGGTCGCAGCAAGCTTAAGAATGTGTGTGGAATCTTTCCAAAATCATACATACATATCCTACAGAAATCAATGACTTCAGATAATTTGGTACATGAGATTACTAATGTATTAAGAGAATGGGAACATCACTGGAAGCATTTATATGTTGTATGTATTCAATGCTTTTTTATATTTTTATGTGTGTACACATACAATATTTCTCTTTTTTTTTTATTACATATAAATTAAATTCAGAAATTAATATTTTATGTGATTGTCCATACCTGTAGACACACTCTGGAGACTTCAGTACAATGCAGCAACATATTCTAGATGCAATAGAATACAGAAGCAAGATTTTAAGTGGCACTTTGACAGTAGACGAATTAAAAGATATGAAAAAATTAGCAACTGCAAAAATAGACACAGGAAATCAATTGTTAGGCTTAGATATGGTGGTTCGAGATGATCATGGAAATGTTTTAAATCCCGAGGAGACAAGCACTCTTCAATTGTATTATCATCATGAAACCGCCGCTGAAAGGATAAGAAAGGCCTATAACGACACCAAGAAAAAGTGCCATAAGCCACAAGTACCTGTATACTCGCATATCTTTTTTGTTAGTGTGAGAAATTTCGTGTGTAAAATGACGGAGGACGTGGAACTGCTGTTGACTTTGTACGACGGCAGGGAGATGAAAGCTATCACTGAGAATTACGTGGTGTCGTGGAGCAAGGAAGGACTTGCGAGAGATATCGATATGCTGCATAATCTCAGAGTATTATTCACGGATCTTGGTTCTAGAGATTTGACGAGAGACAAAGTTTATTTAGCCTGTTATGTAATTAGAGTAGGCGGTATGGAAGCCAAAGAACCGGATCATCGTCGTTCGAGCGTTGCGCAAATCAATCAGACCAAGCCGAAGAGCACGGAGAATATGAGAAGACCGTTTGGCGTGGCTGCAATGGACATTACCCTGTTCATTACCGGCAAGCTTGAGGGAGATGTTGAACAACATCATTTTATACCTTTTATACAGTAAGTACAGATTTAGACAATGCTCAGGTTTATAAGATTAAGATTATCATTTGTTAGAGTATTGAAGGAGATCACATTGCAGTGATCTTATAAAAAAATTGAGATAGGATTGTTTTGTCGGTTTCGTATCTTTGTTTCAGATGTTGTGAGAAAGATAGTCTTGATGGAGTATTGCGTAGAATCATCTCGCAGAAAGAAACAAATATTCAGAGGCATGTCAATGGCAATATTACAAATGTGACAGGTGGACAAGGATTATGGACTAGTTTAAAACTGCTGAGAGGTGATCCAAAGCAAGTGAGTGTTAAGACAATACAGTTATTCTACTATCACAATCATACTATTAAAGAAATGTGATTTACTTAATAATTTTATACACTTAATAATATAGGTACGTGATGAGAATCCACATCTGGTACTTGGTAATGTAGCTATTGCTCGTAAAATGGGATTTCCGGAAGTTATTTTGCCGGGTGACGTACGCAATGATTTATATTTGACTTTAATCAGTGGCGAATTTAGCAAAGGTTCAAAATCCACCGACAAAAATGTGGAAGTAACGGTCAGTGAGAAAATTTTATGTGAAAAAATAATAAGTATACGTGATTATATGTGTAAATTTTATTTTTAACAGGTTAAAGTGTGTAATGAGCAAGGTGTAGCAATTCCTGGAGTCATAACGTTAGGCGGAGGCGCACCTTCAATCGATGAATATCATAGCGTTATTTATTACCACGAGGACAAGCCTAGGTGGTGCGAAACGTTTAAGATAGCCATACCTATAGAGGAATTCCGACAGGCTCATTTAAAATTCACATTCAAGCATCGCAGTTCGAATGAGGCAAAAGACAGGTGCGAAAAACCGTTCGCATTAAGTTACGTTCGATTAATGCAACGCAATGGAACAACTTTGCAAGACATACAGCACGAACTGTTGGTTTACAAATTGGAGCAAAAAAGATACGACGAGAACGATATATCGTACTTCAAATTGCCATCAACGCGTGGAGAATTGGTACATTAATTCAGCAAATAAAGAAAAAAATATAGAGTTTTTAAACTTATGTATTAAAGTTTTCCTCTTTATTTTTATCTTACTTTAGGCTGAGTTAAACATGGAGAAGAAGCCAAGTTACGGGACACTAACGTTAAGCAGTAAAGATAGCTTTTTAATAGCGACCAACATTTGCTCAACTAAATTAACGCAAAATGTAGATTTGTTAGGTTTACTTAATTGGGCATCGCACAATACTGACTTAAAGGAATCCTTAGCTGCTTTAATGAAGGTCGACGGAGAGGAAATCGTGAAGTTTCTGCAGGTAATTTATATAATATTTGTGTGAGAACACGGAGAACAATTAAATTGAGCGAGAATGGTTTTCAGGATGTTTTAGACGCATTGTTTAACATTTTGATGAGTAATTCAGACAGCGATGTTTATGACGACATGGTCTTCGAGTGCCTTTTACATATTATCGGACTTGTGTCTGATAGAAAGTATCAGCACTTTCAACCAGTATTAGATTTATACATTTCTGAAAGTTTTTCTGCAACTCTCGCTTATAAGAAACTAATTGCGGTATTGCGCAAACGTATCGACAACGTCGGCAATTGCGACGGTCAAGAGCGCGATTTACTGCTCAAGACGATGAAGAGTCTGCAATATTGCATGAGATTCATCGTCGAATCTCGTCTTTTATTTACGGAGTATGTTTTATTTATGATTTTTCTTATCTCTATGATAAATAATATTTTATAAACGCCTGATAAATGTTTAAAGGTTGAATCAGGACGAAGAAGAATTCTCACAAACTTTGACCGATCTCTTACGATCAATTGTTAATCTGATGAGTTACGAAACGGACGGGACTCTGTTGGTTCAAGGAGCTTGTCTTAAATATCTGCCAACGACGATACCTCATCTGTTGAGAGTTTATAGCGGCAAACAATTGAGCACGATTTTAACTGATTTACTTGTGACTCTACCAACAGGTAGATTAACCAAGCAAAAGATGATGACGGTCAATGACATCGTTCACAGTCCACTTTTCTTAAATGTGGAGTGTCGAGCAATTTTATTGCCGAGAATTACCGTACTTGTAAGAGACTTGTTGGAAGCCAAAGAAGAGGTAAGATGCGATTAGAAAGTGTGCGCTAATTCTTAATGCTGTAACATATATAATTTTTCCTAACTTTTCTTTACTTCAAAGTAAAGAAAACGGAATGTCACTTGTCTATACCTCACGTGAAATGAATCAGTCATACTTATATATAAATATATTCTCGACACTTCACACACATCTGCATATATAACTAAAGTTTTTGTCAGAAATGTTTTACTTGCATTTAATATATCGCGTTAAGCGTGACATGTGATAAATATCCTCGTGCTTTCCATGCAGCCTGTGATCCTCCTGCCACGCATCTTTCTATAAACTCTTATTGAATTTATCTTTTCCTTCGGAGTATGTCTTCATTTCTGTTTTTAAAGTGTGCCTTGTGCTTATTATAGTTATGTAGTTTCTTTATTAAACTTTTTTATGAGCTGGGAGAAAGTTTAGCTTTGTAAAAATAAATTTAGTAGAGCAAAAAGTAATTAATAATTACTTACAATTTCAGAAAATTGACAGTAATAATAATACATAAATTTAGTGAATTGTGTAGTCATTTTTGTTATTTAAAGTAAAATGAAAGACATCCTTCCATAAGTAATTTTGGTAGTGCATGTAAGCAAAATATCTACTTTAATCTTTATTTTAGAAAGATAGAATGTGGCATGTGTTTGTTGGTGACATGTTGTTGCATAATGATTGTTTTGCATCTTACAATATTTCTTTTAGATGTAGTTATCTGATTTTGTATTGTTGATTGAAGAATTTTATTTTATTTTATGTTTTCATTATCAAAGAAAATCGGTTGAACGTTTATAATTTATGTAATTTATTTTTAGTATATGTATGTTTCTCTTTTGTACTGATAGTGTATGTACTATTCTGCTTAGTAAAAAGTTGCATCTTTTTTGCATAAAATGGTGTCGGGAAATGTTCGAAAACGTAACGTTCTTGTTTTTTTTTTTCTTCACTAACAAGGTTTATTTTACTTTTTTTTGTGTACGGTTTGGTTTTGGTTAATGGCGTTTAAAGGGACTATCGAGTACGCCTGGAAAGAGCGTGGCGAAGGTTGCCAGGCTGCTTGGCGAAAATCGACATCGACTGAACCAGCATCGCGGCTACTCCGAAGAGGTAATTTTTGCTAATCAATGCAGGAAATTTCACACAGATAAATACGGCGCGTTTCTCGTGGCGTTATCATAAATAATAAAATTGTTAAGTATGTTGAGAACTATGATATCTAAGCCTGTTGTGTTACATTAGATTTTTAAGGTCGGTGATTCGCACTACTACGTGAGTTACTTTTTTGTGAGTGTATAGATTGCAGAGTGATATCGTGTGTATTATGCATTAATTTAGACATATAGGTATATGCATTGTATTTATCTAAATCTTTAAATTTAACGGGGGCTAAGTATATGAATTTGTATAAAATTGTAATTCATATTGTAATTTTCATGTAAATGTGTACACATATAAAATTTCGTCGTTGTTCTTTTCTGCACAGGTGGAATTGTGCGTTAAGATATTATCCGATATTCTGGAACTGACTTTCAGAAAGGATATAGGTAGTACGGTTTCAGACGTCAAAGAGATAATGTTAACGGCCTTGCGTACTATTATACAAACTGTTATATCAATGGATAGAGAAAATCCCCTGATCGGGAATTTGGTTTCGGTCATGTTGGCGATATTCAGGTATCATCAGGGACTTCAAAATATATGGAGCATCGTTTGTAATAAACGGAGATTAGATAGCTATCTTTTATTCTTTCTTAATTTTTGTTTCAGGCAAATAACGCAACATCATTACGAAGTGTACATCAATCATTTCAAGACGAAAATTGACCTACTGGATTTTCTTATGGAGATACTATTGGTCTTCAAGGATTTAGTTTCTAGAAATGTATTTCCTGGAGATTGGTGTGAAATGATTATGCTCCAAAATAGCGTCATTTTGAAGTCCTTGAGATATTTCTCGGGCACAATTAGAGATTACTTTTTCACCGAGTTCGAACATCAGGCGTGGTCTAATTTCTTTCATTGCGCTATTGCGTTTTTAACTCAACCGGCCTTACAATTAGAACTGTTCACACCCGCTAAACGGAATCGCATCATTGCGCGTTACAACGATATGCGCAGGTACGGATCTCTCATACAATGTAATAATTACATGAAACGTGAAATTATCACAGACAGTAACGCGCAAATTCAACTAAAAAGAACAAAACAAACAAGTTTAAAAATTAACGTGACTTGTACTCATGTTACAGAGAAACCGCGTTTGAAATCCGATCAATGTGGTTCAACTTGGGACAACACAAAATACTTTTTGTACCTGCTTTAGTTGGTGCGATTCTTGAAATGGCACTAATACCTGAAACCGAATTGAGAAAAGCCACTATACCTATCTTTTTCGACATGATGCAATGTGAATATTACAGTTCACGCATAGTGGAAGGATACGGCGATACGAAACGTGATCCCGCCCATATGAAAGCAAATTTCACGGAATATGAAAATGAAATGATTGCAAAATTGGATATTTTGGTACTGTTTTTACTTTGCAAAGAATTGTTTTAGAATTTAACGAGAAGAGAAAGAGAGAGCAAAGTTTTTTTTTTAAATATTTTTCTCTATTTAGGTGGAAGGAGGCAGAGGTGACGAGCAATTTCGTGTGCTCTGGTCTCAAGTTATGAATGCCCATGTCGAGAATCATGCTACAATGCGAGAACAAGGTTTGCGCTTTGTAGACACTATTGCTAAACTCATGGAACGTCTATTGCAATATCGCGATATTATTCATGCCGAATCCCAAGAACATCGTATGCTCTGCACTGTTAATTTATTGGAATTTTATTCCGAAATTAATAGGAAGGAAATGTATATCAGGTAATTGTATAAAACATGTGAATGTTCATATAATTTATATTCTCATCAGCAATTCTCTCTTGATCGCAACTTAGGTTTTATGTTTCGTCATCTTTTTTTTTTATATAGATATGTGAACAAACTGTGTGAATTGCATTTGGAATGCGATAATTACACAGAAGCGGCTTATTCCCTCAAACTTCACAGCCAGTTATTAGCATGGAGCGACCAACCCTTGTCACCTTTGTTAATATCGCACAGGTAAACACTAATCGATTAGAATTAAATGACATTTATAGAACGTTACTCAATGAAAAAGAGCTTACATCTCATTATGCTATTCAGATATCCATTGTGCCAAACGCATCGCGAACTGAAAGAAGCATTGTACAACGACATCATTGACTATTTCGACAAGGGAAGAATGTGGGAATGCGCTCTCGCAGTTTGCAAGGAACTGGTATCGCAATACGAGGAAGAAACGTTCGATTACTTGCAACTCTCTGTTTTGTTGAGACGTATGGCTAAATTCTATGATTGCATAGTGAAACAGCTCAGACCTGAGCCGGAATATTTCAGAGTCGCGTATTACGGCAGAGGACATCCTATTTTCCTTCAGAATAAGGTATTTAAGGTTTACTTCGCGCGAAAATAAAATGAGTTATTTTCATTCCACAATCAAATTTCGATATGGAAACATCAGTTTTACAATAATGAATTTGCGATAGGTATTTGTTTATCGTGGAAAAGAGTACGAACGACTTAGCGATTTTTGCACAAGAACACTGAATCAATTGCCTAACGCGGAGCAAATGAACAAATTGTCACCACCCACCGCGGAAATACTGGAATCCAATCATCAGTATGTACAAATTAACAAGGTAGAACCACTGATGGATGAAAAGAGGCATCGCCTAAGCGGCAAACCAGTTACTGCAGAAGCAGTCTTGAGGTATGTGTTTGACATTAGATAGAAATAAACACGATACATATGCGGGATTTTTATCTGATGACTTTCGTTCTAGATATCATCGCGTGAATGATGTGCAACGCTTTAGATTTTCGAGACCCGCGCCAAGAAAAGAGATCGTTGCGTCAACTAGCGACAAAGAAAAAGAAGTAAATGCTAGCAGTAACAATAGCAATGAGTTCGCCTCGTTGTGGCTAGAAAGAACTGTGCTTGTTACAAGTTATCCATTGCCGGGAATCCTTCGATGGTTTCCCGTAACGTCCAGCGAGACATACTTAGTCAGTCCCTTGAGAAACGCGATTGAAACTATGGAAGCCACGAATACAGCATTGAGAGATCTCATCGTTGCTCACAGGTTGTGCAATAATTTTATATTGTTTATGATAAATACGAGAAAATGTTTTAATTCAATATTTTAAATTTGTCACTGTTTGGTTCTCATACACAGAAGTGACCCCAGTCTTCCGTTAAATCCCTTGAGCATGAAATTAAATGGGATATTGGACCCAGCTGTTATGGGCGGTATCGATAATTACGAAAAGGCTTTTCTCAATACCGAGTATAGAGAGAGTCATCCGGAGGACAGTTCAGATCTTCTCAAGTTAGAAGGACTTATCGCAGAGCAAGTTCCTCTACTCAGTGTAGGTCTACAATTGCACAAAGCGCGAGCGCCCACCGAGCTGGCGCCATTTCATCAACGTTTGGAACAATGTTTCGTGGCAATGCGTAGTCAAGTGGAAGCCAAATATGGGAAAAGAGTAAATTTCTATTTGTTTCAAAATTGATGTTTATATACACATGCATATCTGAATATCTGAATTTTTTTATAACAGACATGTGATTTGCAAATCGAGAGCTTAACGCAAACTGTGACTATGCGAAGACCACCAATTTCAAGGGGAGATCAATGCCTCTCTGACTTAAACATGAATCATTCGGAGTAAGTTTATTTTCTATTAATGTTATACTGTTTTTTTTTTCATTTTTATATTTTTCTAGAGAGCATGATTTTTATATTTTATTAACAAGTTTATGTACAATGCGTGACTAACATCAGAATATTGCTGCATTGCATGCCAGTTTTTTTGCAAGTCATTCGTGATTAAATTCAAACAATTTTTAAGAACGTGTTGCTCTATTTTATGTAAAAAGCAAACGTCAAATTTTTAAGTTTATCTTTGTGGGATTTTTTTTGGCGGAATTAATATACGAATATATCTTACAAATGCATGTTCCTAAATAATATTTGTCATAAGAAAGTATAAATGGGTATGTGCGCGTTGCACAGAGTGTCTGAGATCAAACAATTGATCTGGAACATTCTGTATGGTAATATAGTTTATATGGCTGTTTCGTAAATTACCCCGTTCAGCTGTGCAACTCACTCCAGGGTATCCTCACTTACAAGATCCCAAGTCGCAACGTTCAAGTCGCTTGCATCGTTCAATTTTAACAACAGCACACCCTCGAGTGGTGCTCAAACCGTCAGTTTGTCAAGGTAAAGTCATGCCACTGTTCATCTTAATTAAAACGTTCTCTTATGAATTGTTTCTTTCCATACGAGTGAGTTAACTGTTGTGTGACTAATACTAATAATTCTTGAACAAAGTAATCACTACATAGCTTTTGTAAATATTTCAAATGTCTCCCTGTAGTTTGTTTTTAAGTAGAGACGATTATTAATCGCTAGATGCATAGATTTATCTTATTAAGAATCACATGATAGAAACAAACTGCAATGTGTTTTCAGGAATATTGCTGTCGGACCTGATAAACTCTCGCATAATACCTTGTTATCCTTTCTTCGCACTTAGCTCTTCTACATACGTTTTGTTATAGCTTACAGTTTTTAAATCAAAGTATAGTTTTTATACTGTTTAGCTTTATAATTTATTTCTTTTTTTTAATGTTTAACTACATTATACAATATATCAATATATTTTTTGTTTTTATGTTTCTGACATGTCTCTTAAGTTAGCTCACCACTGAAGCAAAAATACATCCGCACCTATATAAAAATTAGAAGCTACTTAGGTGCTCATTTTAAAAATTTGATGCTCGACTCGTTTGGCAGAAAATTGAAATTAAAGTGAAAAGCGGTGCTGACTTAAGCTGAATTGTTCATATCTAAGTCGGTTAGATTTCACATCTTAGTCCACCGGTCAGCATGTGAACCTAACCGATCATGATGTCATCTTAACTAGTCAGGATGAGATCCTGACTGATCAGTATGTCAACCTAACTGACTTAGATGTGAATTTAACCGACCTAGATATGAACTTAACCGGTCAGCATGTGAACCTAACCGATCATGATGTCATCCTAACTAGTCAGGATGTAATATTTTTGTTATGGTTCTATTGGTATATCTTATCTTTTCTGTATTTCTGATTACTTTGCTTTTAATTTGCATGATTTTGTGTTTGCTATTTTATTCAAACTTTTATCACAAATATCCTTAAGAAACTTTTTTTCCTCTCCTTCAACTGGTAATCTGCTAAACTTCTTAAGTCTACAATTACTACGATAGGTACGATTGCTAAACATTAATTTAATATTGCAAAATAGATAAAAATAGATGTAGTTTGTACCTAAACTTATCAATTGTGCATTATTTACCACGTTGAAGTGCTAATAGTTTTCTTAACTATCCATCAGATTTTACTATAAAAGCTTTTCCTACTTGTGACAATCACATTATGTTTAAAACTGCAAATATGTTTATCTGTAGAAACAATTCCGTGCGCTCACACATCCTATCTACGGCCTCTTTGCAAAAGGCACTGGGAAGTCCAAGTCCAGGAACGTACAAAAAGAAAGATTCAAAGCGTAGAAGCGCACGAAAGAGCGATTCTATCACCGTGACGAAAACCGAACAGCCAACCAGTCAATGGTACACCACTGCTGATATATCACATAGTTCAACATCGTCCATCACATCGTTAATATCTAATCTACATTCGACACCTGTTTTTGAGCTTCGGCAAGAGGTAAAAATTATATGAGTCGTACAATATGGATCGAAAAATTGTCTTTA
Organism: Pseudomyrmex pallidus; assembly: GCA_014825455.1. Classification (NCBI taxonomy): domain Eukaryota; kingdom Metazoa; phylum Arthropoda; class Insecta; order Hymenoptera; family Formicidae; genus Pseudomyrmex; species Pseudomyrmex pallidus. The sequence continues at coordinate 15,124 of QVNV01001238.1, read as the reverse complement.
ATATGTGGTTGTGATTGTTCGTACAGAACGCTCGCAATAAATAATTCCTTTGCACAGCTCACACCGAAACGTCCCCTGAGATCAGAAGTGGAAAAAGAGCGGAGAATGAGTAATCGTTGGTCCGGTCAGTCTCAGCATTACTTAAGAAACAACAACGGAATGGATTCGAACTACTTGGGAAAAGGAAATCGAGACAGCATCGGTACAACCGACAGCACCGCGTCCGAAGATGATCCGCCGCCGCCTTTACCGATTAAAATGCGCGAAGCCGATTATTGCAATCTTCCAGAGGACTTGTCAGCTAATCAATGTAAAGTAGATAACATGAACAATCTGAACAAGTCTCCAGGACAGTGGAAGGAAAAATTGCCTACGCCTACCGACGACGATCTGGATAATCATTCGAAACCGCCAACACCTCCACCAAAACCAAAAAGACCGATTAACAATTTGACGAAGATTGTACTCTCTTCTTCGCCTAACAACGTTGAAAACTCACATGTCGAGGATTCAACTGCGTAAAGCAAAATTTTACTCACGCTCTTCCCTCGTCTTGCCGTGAGAAACAAACCAAGTGTCCATCCACGTTTGCAAATCTTCCGTTTGAATTTTTGTCGTCTCTCTTCACAAAAGTTACCATTCTCTTAGCGGTCTAGTATTTTTTTGTGCCTTTTTTTGCGCTTTAGGATAAGCATACATATATATAATATTTATATATATAGTATATATATAAATATATATATATATAATATTTATATAAATACATAAATACTTAGGCGTACGTTGCTGCGAAACTTTTTAACAGAATACTCTGTAAAATAGAAGATATTATTCCGTCTGTGCGCGCTGAGCAATAATGACATGAAGTGAAAAGTCTCGGCACAAATTGCGAAGCATTTTATCATTTACAACACGCATGTGATACAGAAGATAACAATGCACAAACTCTGACATTTGTATAACAAAAATATACAATTTTGTTTTTTTATTCTTATCAATCTTCGTGCAACAAAAAAAAAATAACTTCACGAACTTTTTGTATCATAATGAATATCAAAACTTGATCATTGCATTTCACGTGCTTGATGTAATATTTAAACTACAACGTATAATGCGCTATAACTGTAGTAACTTTCTCTCTACTTCTTTCGAGATCAAAGACTTCATTTCAATGATGTGACTTTGGATATGTATATTCGCGACAAATGCATATTTTTATAAATTTTTATACAACCTACACGTGAACATAAGTAGGTTTAATTGTAATGAAAACTTTTGGAAATCTTTTACATTTTATACACTTAGTAGTTTTGAACAAATCTGATAATGCAAGAGAGATATGCGGTAAAAACATAATCAAAGTAGATAACTTTTTATATCTGTTGTGGTATTTTGACTTGTTTCACACATACTCGATTTTTAGAAAAAAAAAAAAAAATAATTGACAATAGTTGTGTTATATATATATATATTATATATAGTTTACTTGCAATATATATAAGTACTATTTACATTTAAATATTACTAAGCCATTGTGATCTAGTGGTAAAAAAATTTATGAGTTGATGTTTATATAGAAAGTCATTCATAAAACCTTGTTAACACAACGAGACTGTAGTCTTATATGTTAACTTATTTTACAAATATAGACAAAGGAGATCTCTTTCTCTTTCAATTGTTCATATATTTAACAAGAATGGGTGATGCTTATTCTTATACGCGTGCAGACCAAGTGATATACTGATCATAAATTTTGCATGTTTTGCCACACAAATAAATTATTTACTTATATATAATACTAATTATATATATATACACACACACACAGTCACAATAGAGAAACACGATATCATGACATGCTACTTCTTGATTAAGCAGAACATAGGAATTTAAGAGGAATTTATGTATAATCGCACAAAATATAGGGCCTGTGACACATGTTCTTTCTTCTTTCGTACTAGATTGCATGCGAGCATCAAAATCGACCAACAAATTTTTAAAAATCATAGAGTTATCAGATTATTGTGATGCTCCTATATCGTACGCGATTTAGTATAAAAAAGGCATCATGTGTGTCACAGGCTGAAGATTTTATACTCAATCAGTGTGTCAATTGCATTGTTTTTCAATCACAATACGCGCAAATTCTAGAAATTCGAGATATCGAAAGTAGATGTTTGTTGTTGTGTTGAGATATCAATCTATATTTATTACGATTTTCATCATCCATTGAGTCTCATACCAAAGAGATTAGTGCTTTATTTATCAGAAGCGTTAAAAAATTCGTGTATCAACACAAAAAATAATATATCGTCATCATATATTTAGTCATTTGTATTTAATGCACGGTGAAAAAAAAAGAAAACTTGATAGATTACACATTTTTATTCATAATGACAACTGATGTAGCAAAGATCTGTAATTCAAAATTATCGTCGTCACGCATAACTTCGCATAAAACTTCTTCGTTTATGGAGTTGTTCTCCAAAAACCTATATGAAAATATATATGCGTATATTTTTCGGCAGAACATTTATACGAATGCAGTTTTAGCTTTATCGTCAGTTCTGTTATGTATACGAAAAAGAAAAATTGACAATACATCGAGCCTAGAGTTAAATTAATTGTGCCATTTACTGTTCCAATATTATAAATTGATTACTCTTTTAATTAGGGACCAATGTATTATCTTGCATCTAAATTGAAGCATCAATCTTTTTCCATATCTTTTATGCATATAATACACGAGATAACATTTCTATACACACCAATCCCAATATTTATTTTACTGTAATTACATTCATATATCAACAAATCTCAAATTATAAATAAAAGTATCAAGTAATAGATCCATACATACAGTGTTCATTTACAATCCAAACAAATATATACGTGCTATATAAAAAAACTTAATTTTTATTTATAAAATATGAAATAATTTCATATAAATACAAATATCGCCTTATCTCCTAATATATATATATATATGATTGTAAACATTAGGAGATAAGGCGATATTTGTATTTATATGAAATTATTTTATATTTTATAAATAAAAATTAAGTTAAATCCATATATATATTATATATATACATATAATTTTATGAGCTTACAATTCTATATATATTTATATCTCTTTTATATACATACAGTCCAAGTTCTCTAGCTCGAATGTCAAGGAAAGACATAATAAATTAAAGTATAGAGATTTTACCACTCGAACTTCGAGATATTTTTCATTAATCTTCTATTTTTCTTCACCTTATGGAGATTGTCTGCAAGAAACGAATAAAATTTTGAATTGGAGATGCTTTTCGAGTTGGCGAGATTTGACTGTATATGTGAATGCATGTTATATTATAAAAATATACTTTAATACCGTTTGTTTTTAACAAAAAAGAAATTTAACGGCGACATCACAGATACAACACTGAGTGATATTTAGAAATTTTATTTTATGAACAGATAAAAACAATTTCCATCGACACTGATGAAACTTACTCTAAATTACTATTTATCTTTCAATTAACATGGAATTAGGCTCAGTGAAACATGTAACAAATATCACGACAATCTACAAACAAATGTTACCTTTCATTGTGTTAATATAATAGACATCTTATTACTACAGAGGATAATTGATAGTATAAAATATAGCACTTATTTTTAAACCTGCTATTTAACTTTGGTTGGAAGTGTGAGAAAATATATCTTTTAATATCTATTTCTATATATCTTTTCCGTTCTTTAGCAGTTTTAGTCTTTCGAGTAAAATTCATAAATGTTTATTGATACATCAGTATTTTTTTTTTATTTTTATTTATATCTTTGTATATTGTATTTATTGCTATATTGACATGCATTGTGCAATATAGAGCGCTAAAAAGTCCACATTCTACACACATGTATAAAATACAAAAGTAGAAAATTATATGTCGAGATGCTATATATGTATATTCGATTTTACAAGATAGAAAAATAACAATGTAATTGTGTATTTCTAAGAAATAGAAAATCTCTGAAGTGCTGCACTGCCATTCTCCGTGTTAAAAATAAAAAATAAAAAAAGAAGAATAAATATTTATTCGTCTTATAACTATACAACAGAAACTATATAATTTTCCTTTACTATTCCTATAAGAGAATACTAATGCGTTGTCTGAAGTGTCCAATTTGTTCAAGTATTCGGAAATTCCGAAATATGTGATGAGAATATTATAACTAGGAAAGTTCTCCGTGCTACATACTTCATGCATACACACACGTTAACGTATTACACATTTCACATATAAATAGTAAATTCTTAATGTCTTCATTTGTCCTTAGTATTAAAACCTAGCAAATATCACGCTTGCATTTCTTCGTCTCGATTGTTCGTTCAAAAATTATGTAAACTATGCAAATATTCCAGATATATACTATAATATAAATATAATATAATATAAATCATGGGTGTCCAACCCGCGGCAATGCTAGAAAACATTTTAAACATTTTAAACGATGCAATGCTAGAAAACATACTAGAAGTGATAGAAATGTCACATGATGAAATAAAACAGTTTGAAAACAGTTTCTTTTCACTCAATGCGGCCTAGGAAAGCCAAAAGGTTGAACATCCCTGATATAAATATCTTGAATAAGCCGTGATCCGGAAAGTGATCGAAAAAATGCAAGCTATCATATCTGCACAAATATTTACACATCTACAACGTAATGTAAACCAACGCGACATCAACTTTCTTTTTCTATAGCGACATACTTATACGAAAAAACATGAAGAACTACAATTCGAATGAAATGACTTGGACAAACACCGTCGAGACAAACTATATCACGCAATTATGTGCATTATGAGGATATGACTAGAAACGATAAGTTCGTTTACTCGACTTTCAATCTTTTACTAAATTCTTCTTGCTGCTTTTCCCTCCATTCCTTCTTCGGCTTCATTCTTTTCAATTGTCCGTCCCTATCAGTTCAATAAAAAATAAAATAATTTGTTAATATACTTGCGTGTCAAAATTTTCATTTTGCGTAAAAAATCCTATTAAATTGTTCGTCGTACCACTGCAGATCAACAAGGCCGCCACGCCGCGCTATCACAGCTTTCACTCGATTCGCAAAATCGATGGCACTCTCTCCCGCTTTCCTGTACATCGGAGGAAGATACCACACGTCGCAAACTATCGCCCAGCTCGACATCATCATATATAAGTATTGTAACATTGAGTATCGACTGCTGTTCCAAAATGCATCTCCAAATCTTGGATCGTACTAAATATGCAAAAAGAGAAACTTTACGCGGATGCGCGCACACACACATTTGTGTATAAAGTCTTGAAAGAAATTTACCTTTATGGCCACAGGATAGATAATGCTGTCAACTTCAAAACTACCTTTTTTGAATTGCATTACCGACGTGTTATTGATACAAGTACCCTCCGGAAATATGAGTATGGGTGGATTTGTAGGATCTGATACGTGTTGCTTCAATCTGTGTAAAACATTAAAATGTGTTAACACAATCTATATATTTTAAAACACTAAAGACATATCTATCCAAGAGATTGCACCTTTTTGCAACCGCCTCTCTATCTTTAACCTCAGACCGTTCGAACCATATGTGTGGAGAGGCACGAGCAAGAGCTCTTTGTAATATTCCTAAGAAACCGCCATGCCTCTGACCTATCTATAAGAAGAAGTTTGCAAATAAAGCAAACTGACGTACATTTAACGACTTTGATATTGTACTATTCAGAAATTGTACACTTCTTTCTTGAACTATCTTAATGTTTTTAAATGATTAAAAGATATAAATCATTAAGAAATTATTAAGAAATGTACAATTTCTGAAATATCTAATACTATATAAAGCGGAAGACAATTACAAAGTTATGAGATAAAAAGCACATGTCTTTATATTCGAAGTAACATCGTTCTAAGGATATTGTTTCTAAGATTATGGTAGCGTATGAAGAATGTCAACAATTCGATCGTACAAGTGTTAAGAAAAAAAAAAAAAAAAAAAAAAAAAAAAAAAAAAAAAAAAAAAAAAAAAAAAAAAAAAAAAAAAAAAGTCTAGAAGTAGGAGGCCGAGAACGTACCAAGGAATAACAATTATCACACATGAGCACGAGCACGTCAATAGGAGATGTGTGATTAGCTACACATATGCCTCTGACAGGTCGGTTCTCTGAATTGTGGTAGGTGATGACTGAGGATAGAGCACTGGATAAGACAGCAAAGCACATTATGGAGACTTTGTAGTTCAGCCACCGCTTGAAGCTACCCTCAGGAACGTAGCCCACTACTGCAGTGCACACAGTCAGCCACATCACCTGTAAACCACAAGCTTTGCACCTGAGAAACGTGGCATTCCCTCTCGTTGCTGAGTAGGTACTACCTGTAAACCAAAGTTACAGGACACATTACCTGTAACATTTACCAGTAATATACGCAACAACTTTCTGTACTAATAATACTAGTAACAAAATGTTTGGCGAACCCTGCGAACGTGCACAAAAATGAACCTTAGGAAGTCACACTTTCGTATCATATATAACGTGTAATATGGATCTAAAAATTTGTATTTGTTGTGTTAAAAAAAAACATATTATTTGCTTCGAAGTGAGTAAAAATCAAATGTTAGATATTTAATAACAAATGCACCAATATGTTACAATACCACTCTTCCCCCAATGCCATTCTTGTGTAATTAAATCATAATTCTGAGAAAAAAGCTGTGGATATACCAATAAGTATCAAATGTAAATATGTAGAAAGCTGAACACATTTCGTGAAAAACTCATTCTGGCTTCACTTCGATAGTTCCAGTTTCTTGTGTGACCCTAAAACCTATTCTGTTCAAATTTTTGTTCTTTTAAACAATTGTTTGTTTTGTCTGTCAGGAGCTATCGAAAACAAAACCAAACTTTTTACTTGACATGTTAGCTTTGCTCACGACTCAGGTATATTTGGTCACGATAACAATGTGAGATCACAACAATAATGTAACGGACAACATACTTGAATCTTATAGCTTATATAAACATATTATTATCCCATCCACAATGTATTACCAAACAGAATGTCGCTTGTGTGGATAAGATCAGGACATCGATGGTGGACGTGTGATTCACTACGCATATGCCTCCGGGTTTTGGTTTGTATTCCGGATTATGGACCGTGACCACACTCGAAATAGAACGAGATATTATCCTGAACGCAATAAGAGAGCCCTGGGTGTTTGCCCAACGTTTTACGCGGCCATTCGGCAGAAAGCCGACTAAGTACGTTACGATTATGAGATAGAGCACCTATGGAGCTTTAATATTAGTACATACATTTTGTAAGTTGACTGTGCGCGTTTTTATCAAACTTCACAGTCATTATATAACAAATCCAACATTACGGTGTCTAAATCTGCGGCAGATAAACTTCAGTATTCTTTTTCGCATCACATTACATATAGTTTATTAAATTATGTAGAAGATGCCTGAAAAATTTTGAGACTATTCGGCTCAGATTAATTCGCTCTATTTTCACACTTCGACTTGGTCAAAATTCTTCAGACATCCTGTACTTATTTACTGTTACACGTTAGATACGCAAAATATGCAAAATGTTGCACACTTACCCCTACGAAGCAAATAAATATCCTTAGAGGAAGAAGAAAACCATATCGCAGTGCGAATCCGAACATCCATATGAAAGTCAACTTCCAGGAAATAAATTCGTAGTATCTATTTGTTCGTGTTAGCAAGTTCCAATTCTATATACACCAAAGTATTTACTCAGATAATGAGATGAAATTGTTCGCGCGCACGCATTAATCATATCGTTGTCGAGATAAAACGTTACCTTGAGTTCTTCGGCTTCAAAACGTGATGTCACCTCGTCTTCTATAATAGCTTCGACCCCCGCTCTGATGTAGTCCAAGCAACTTGACGGCGCGAATCCAGTTTTGAGCGTTTCAAAAGAGTTCTTCTGATTGAGACAATCCTAACAGCGATAATCACACGAATAATTAAAAAAGAATCAGACATAGGCGCAAAACACACACTTGAAAAAGATATCGAACTGATGTATATCTCAGATCTACCTCTTTATCGTCGATCGTTGTCGAATCTTTACGATCAGTTTTGAAATCCTCGTTAACGTGATTGTGCGTCTCCGGCTCGGGGACTAGGATCAAGTCCTTAGATCTGGCTATCACCGTATTGCCCACACAGCCATTCTGCATCTTTGCCGATGTTACTGTTGAATTCTTGTCCGTGATCGTTGGCGACTCGCATTCCTCATCCGTATTGTCATCATCGTCTCGAGTGCCGTTCCTCTTTTTTACACTTTCGATGTTTTGCCTGCCGTACTGCAACACAGCGCGTAAACGTTGCCACTCGTTAAAAGAACTGTGTACTTATCACGCGACGTATGCGGTTTTTACTCGCGTCTTTGACCTCTAAACGGAAAACTATATAATTTTCGCTCGTAATGTCTAGCTGACGTAAGAAGACAGACAGTAAATTCTTCTTCTGTTTTTTCGAATCTTGAAGTTTTTATGCTTGAATTCTGCGCGCGATGTATCGGAGAACTCCGATACCGTTATTAATGAAATAAATGCGGAAAAAAGAGAGAAAACCGCTAAAAAGATTCAGACAGAAGATTGAATGTAGCAATAAAAGAGAGAAAAAGAGATTAATCGCCTATAAATATTTCTAGACAGAATATTTGTTTGGCATTTATGTTTTTACACATAAAATTGCGTCAACAATTTTTTAATAACGTTACGTATAAAGGCATCAACGTTTTTGTCTCTGCGCATTGAATTCTACTGCGTTTACATAAATTATAATAAATTGTGTAGTAACGTATGCAATTTTTGTTCAAGGAGGAAAAGAAGCCGATTACGCGTAATATCGAAAATATCTTTTTATCTTTCTAGATACGAGACAGAGAAAAACATATGCACGCAAAGCTGTTTGTGCACCTGAGATCTGACGTATTGTCATTATGTCGAGTATTGTTGAAGCAACACCAGGATATTTAATCTCCGGAAAATCGGCGCTTAATATACAATATAACCATCTCTCCGTACCGAGACTTTGATCCTCGTTCACCGATCGCATTGTTGGCCGAGTGTTTGACAGATTACAGCGATGATGAATCACGAGGCATTTAGAAGATCAAACTCTGCAAAAAAGTAGTCCACTGCGTGGACACTGCGTGTCACATTGATCGCCGATAAGATATTAGCAGATCAGAAACACTCTTCAGATTGCCATAATCGAGCGGTTCCGGTCGGTCTCGTTGATACGAGTTTTGTGTTCTATTTCTAAGAAATTCGCTCTTCGATCTTCAATTCGCTTACTCAACACAAAATCTGACAGCAGATTTTTTTTTTTTTTTTCAAATAAAGCTACAGATAATTCTGCGTGCTATCAATTTTTTGCACGCTTTAATGAGGAAATTACAACTTGCATATCGTGTCTGATGACTGACACGTGACACCAGCGTGTGACAGAGCATCCAGATTATGTAGCAATATCTATTCGCGGGCTTTCTCCCGAGAGAAATTGTAAGTCCTCTCACGGCAATCGAAAACTTCGACGCACTCGGAATATAGGATTTACATGTAACACTTATTTACAAAAGATATTTACACTTTGTAAGGAATTATCATACAAAACTATTCTTTCTGTTAAAATAAATTACGAACCACCAATGCATTTTCATAGCGACAGAAGTATTGTCATAAAAAAATCTGTTTGCAAAAGTAAAATTGGAAACTGTAAGAAATGATTCTTTTGAAGAGATAACTCGAGATATTGACCGTCTGACATCATCAACTCATTTAATGAGCTATTTTTCCGATCAATCGCGACTCACTGCGATTCACAAATACTTAATTAAATCTCAACTTTTTCTTTGAATCGAACTTTGAACTTGCCATTATCACTGTCACAAGCTCGTATCAGATACTGACTACTTATCTCTATCGTCGATTTAAAATCAAAAGAGTATGAAACCGATGAAACTTTTTAATAAAACTTACTTGTCAATAAATTTTTTTACTTAAATCGATTATATCGTACGATTTAATAATAAAACAAAGTCTCTGTTGCACAATGAAAATATTGACATTTAAGAAAACGCAAAAAAGAACCATTACATCAGATCATTGACGTCATCGGAGGCGCCGTATAGAAATAAAATTATAAATTGTGTCCTACGACGCACGTTTGATATAATTGTAATGCGCGTTTTTCGTCTCACTTGACATTACAGTAGATTTTATCAGAGATTCGAATAACGAACGAACATCGCGAGGATGCTTTGCCATGCAGACATAATAAATCTCATTGATCAGTGATAGAAAACACAGGAATTCAGCGAATGTAGGTTACACACATACACAAATCTTTACATGGTTTTATAGATCAAAACAGGGGGGATTTGTGCTTGATTTATGCACAGATTTATGCATAGATATTACCGACCAAAATAATCGCACTACTGTGCGCAATGTGTACTTTTAGGTTGCAAATAATAGCTTGAAAAACAGTCATATTTCATACATTATTCATAAAAGACCGATCGAGAACCCGTTTGAATTTCAAGTCATCGTCACAGATTGTACTTATATTGCGCTTTGCATTTATATAAGAATATCAAAATATTCGTTGTTTGATGAAAAACGACACTTGATTCAGCTAGTGTTAAATTGATTTTAGGGAAACTTTACAACCGAGCTAAGTTGCGAGCTCTCATCGCGCGTTTCACACAACATAAAGAACAACAAAAGAGACTCGCGAATTAAAAACACGCGCCGTATGCGCGAACAAAAATCAAACATTTCACCAAAGATAATAATAATATATGTATATAATAGATAATAATCGTATGACTGTTTTTCGCGAAAACAAGAAACACGCGACCCGATAACGAGATGAGGAGAAGATCTTGCAAAACCGAGCCGAAAATAAACGGATGTTGCGTTCCGATTTTCGCAAGGCGCGACATTAAGAAGCAATATCTCGCAGAAGAGAACTTAAACTCGTTTTTTTTCTGCGATTATCGGCAAAACTCTCGGCGAATCTTTCCCTCGGCAGTGTCATACGATTTTGATAAAAAAAAAGTCTCATCTCCATTTCATAACGCAGCTGATTAACAAGGTCGCTCTTCAAGGCTCCTTTCGGCCCGTCGTTTCTTATCGACTTTTCCGTCAAACTAAAGAAATTTAATCTGCAAAAGATAAAAAGAATATGAACATTCTTCCGATATAGAATAACATTTAATTATAAAATCAACATTTTAATGTTTCATACAAAACCACTTTTTTTTTTCGGGGCACACACCCGAAGAGACGTTGATCAGCGCGCGTTTGCATGCACCAATCGTATTTCATAACTGCGCAATAATTCAATTAAGATTCACGACTCGAACGGCAGTTTCTAAGATAACGGCGAATTCAAACGACGAGCCTTCACGAGAGATTTGATCGCCGTGTATGGAAATCTAAGAAAATCGCAAAAGACACGCGACGCGCAGGAAATATTACGTTCAAAATTGCAGAGTTTTTCAATGTGCGTCTCTTTCAAGCGTTGCGCAATATCGCATTTGAATAAGCGTTTGAAATGGATATCGATTTTTTTACCGTGGAAATATCTGTAACGTCAAAAGACATTGAAAAACAAAACTGCAAAGGAATATGCGAATAAATACATACATGTGCACATGAATAGTTGATTCTCACGTGTGTGTGTGTGTGGACGTCATTTTTCTTTTTATAGAGATATTGCAATTCCTATAACAAGTTTTTAACGCGGCGAACATTTCCATATCGATCTAATCTCTTATTGTTAATGTAATTCCGCAAGTTCATATACTACGGTCGAACTAAAGTTTTCCTCCCACCGACGACGACAACGTGCATTTGTTGTCACGCACATGTTCCGCGCGCGCAATTGTGCGTTATGATAGCAGAAATCCGTCTCACATTTATCGCGAGAACAAAACGATTATCGTTGACGACAAAGATACAGAATCGCGATATCTGCTTAACTTTTTTTTTTTTTTTGTTCAAGACCGACGATGTCACAGCAAAATGGTCCGAAGTTCAAGAAACTCTTATTGAATCGAGGATGATACAAATTGAGATTGGAAATTGTTGATGAGTGTCGCTTTTTTTTTTTTCAATGCTCAAAGAAACGTCACGTCGTTTATCACGTTACGTCAAGCATTGAATGAATCGGGACGTATACACGCGGACTATAGTGTCGCGTTTTCTTATGCCAAGTGTTGAAAACATTTCGATTGAACTTAGCGGAACGGAATACGCGATGACTCAGTAAAAGTTTCTCGACCGTGATGTTTGCGACTTTACTAAGTGAGTGTTTCTACTACTTTGTCGTCGTCGTCGTCGATTCTTCTTTTCTCGCATCTGTTCGCTAATTTTTCACGCACTTTCTATTCAAGCGATCACACACACACGTCCAATATGACGTGTTTACAGTTAAAAATATATTTGCAGTACGAATCGGCAAATGTTAGAGAGAGATTACGCACGAATGTGCGCGCGTCCGAAGGATTCGAGAGCGCAAATTCAACTTTTTAAGCCAAATTGAACTCAACTTTGAACATTCCCTCTCTCCCCGTCTCTCACGTTCCTTTGGCAATCACTTAGAAAGTTGTCTAACGTTGTCAACAAGTTATTTTTGATTATACGTAGTTGTTTAAGGGCGCATCTCGCGCAACTATCTATTTTTATCGAATATCGGAAAATTCTATACAGACTCACGATGAAAATGTACATTATTTACGTACTGATAACTAGACATTGTTTACAAGCATGTGACAACATTCGTCTGTGACTTAATTATCCGCGGAAAAACTGCCCGTTCTACTTCGACGTTTTTTTATTGCTTTATTAACATTGAAGATACGCTGTTGATGTGCGAGCAATTTATTAATGTATGCAGGCAATGCGTAGAGATACCAATCAGATGTATAGATAAACGTTTAACGCACACACTAGAACCTGCTAATATCTTCTTGTTCGCAATCTGTTATCTTTTCACAAGTTTACAAAAATATGTTTTACTTTCACTTCATGACGTATCACAAATATTCCTACTCTATGGGCTTAAAATTGCACTTATTATATTTGTCGAGAACTCATTCATGAATAATGGAATTATATTTATCAAGAAATCATTTATGTATATTGTAACCACATGAGACCAAAATAAATACGCGACATTATGTGATAAAAAAATAAATTTGCATTGCGTGGCAATGGTTGAAAACAATCAATAAGTTAATGAGAAACTCGGTCGTCTAAAGACAAACAGAGACGAAAACAAACCATGACAATGAATTTTACGCAACGTCAGAGGCACTGAAAACTGCATCAAAAAAACGATTTTCAGATATCTCATCAGTTACTGACGATAATAAATCCTGCGTACGTACATGTGTGTGTTTATATACATATATGTGCGCGCATGTGATCAAAAGTTAAATTATTCAGACATGTAAAAGACCCTCTTTTCAACAGCAATTTGACATGTTCTAAAAATAAACCGAGGTCACGTAATGTTAATGAAAAAGCAAACCAAAAAACACGTTAAACTTCTGATTAAAACGAGAGATCTTTTAAAGCTATGCTTCAAAGACACAATATTTATACGTATAGAAGTGCAAGGACACCGACTGTCTCGCATCTTAATTAACTGAAACCGAACAGAACTCATCTTACTTATATGTATTACTACTGAGATGTGTGTAATGTATACACGAAAAATTCATTTCGCCGTTCGCACACTAAAAAAGAAAACAGAACATCTTCGCGAAACAATTTGTCAGTTGGAAACTTGTTGCGTGTCGATTGTGCGTCTTAATTCTAATTCGTGACAACAAATCTTTTATTCAGCGAAATGCAAAAACGATCGTTACGACGTTTTTGCACGAGAGATCCGTCCAATTTTTCGACGCGGATACAGGAAACGCTCTTCCTGCGAGAAACGAGACGCAAATCACGTGACATCGACGAGACAACGACGACGTGTTTCTCGGAACAGCGAAAATCGCGATTTGCATCTCATTGATACGCGCACGCATGACTAGGGTTGGTTTTTTTTATTTAGACGTGCCGGTTAGATGGTGCGCGATTTCGGCCAAACAACCGCAAGGTGTTCTCGACGTTCACTCACCTCGAAGAGAGTAAGAAGCAACTTGATGTACAATCTTCGCACGCCGAGAGATTTGCCGATGGACGCGAGGAATATGATCGCCAACAGTAACATCAGGAAAGGTGTCAGCATCAGAGAGAACGCGAACGACATCACCGCGCACAACGACGCCATTTTGCTAACTGCTGTTAACTGTCGCGAGCTGCGAAGTGCGAACCACCCGGGGACTTCTATTCAACTGCGTCGTCATGGCGTCATGGGGCGAGGAGAGAGGGAGATGCGCATGCTTGCGAAGGCACCTTATGCATAAGTTGCACCATCTATACGATCGCTATCAAAACTGCATGTAATCTCCTCCTACGATAACATACACAATGAGTAAAGAAGAAAATGTTGCATTTTATATATAAAAATAAAGAAATAATGTTATTTACTTTGTTCAAAATGTATTTTATATATTACATAAAACACTTCTATGAAGTAAATGATAATTTACTTGCCAGAGAAAATTTTGTTGGCTATTTTTTAACATACTTTCTTGCAGAAAACTTTGTAATATAAAATAAAATAATATTTCACACATTTTTCTCGGTGTGTAAATATGTTAAGCTTAAATTTACAAGTACGCACACATGATCATTTATTACACACACACGCGCACACATAGGTATATACGAATCATTTACGAACCCTCTCGTCCCTCTCGTAGAGACGGTCGACTTCTCCTGGCTTATCCGCGAGCAAAATGTCGTCCGCTACGCTAGATCCGAGACCTCTGAGAGTTTCTCCTTTCATTAAAGTAAGAACAAACATTCGGTATAGTTTCGTGTTATTGTGCTACGTGTTGTTCCGTCCTCTCTTCGTGTGCTTTATCTCACGAAAAACTAGTCTTCCCACGCAGCTGTCTGATCCAAGTACCTCCCGTCAGTTGTGTG
>QVNV01001237.1:0-29736 GCA_014825455.1 Pseudomyrmex pallidus | reverse complement strand
AAAATGTCCATTGACCATTGCGTCGAAGTAACGATTTGATATAAGCTTTTCGAGCAGATACAACGTTCCGAAATTTCTTGCAAATACTGTAATAATTTTGCTTTACGGTGAATGTGGTCGAAATTTTTATTTGACCGTTAATTTGTATGCAACACGATTCCCTGAAGCAAATAAGTTTCGCGTGCAACAATTCATCGCGTTGTCACTCAATTTTTGAACGATGAAAGTGTTTACCCAAAAAAGAGAAAACGTAAGAATACCGTAACAAATTCGGATAACGAAATAATGGTATTAGCTGCAATCGCTCAAGACCCCCATTCGATTTTCTCCGCGGTTGTGTATCTCTCCATATTCGAAAGGCAAACTAACTCTGACTACACAATTTGCGATAAGTCAAAGACTTAATATTACATATATATGTACTCATATATACATATATATATATACATATATGCACGCATATCTCCGCACAAACATTCTGCGATATGCTCTTAAAACCTTATATATTTCGTTGAATTCTTAAATTTTTATTTAAAATGTATCTACTTAATCAAAAAAATACTTAAACCGAATAATTTAAAAGTTATACACAAACTTTCCGAGAAAATTAGATAGATACGGCGTCGTATTTTCTTGATCATCTCATTAATGTGCTTATTTATTTTTTCCTTTTTGAGCTGCGTAATACGTTATCGATAAAACTAAATTTTTTGCGCACACTAATCTTTTTTTGTCTGTGTGGATTGATAAATTGTTTTCTACAATTAAAGTACATACAATAAGGGATTTGAGACGTCCAAATTTATACAACAAAATAAAAAAAAAAGATTAGTGCACGCAAAAAATTCACTTTTATCGATAAAGCAGATCCACTTAGAATTTCTTTAAAAGTCACAACAAGCTTAGGCGTACAATATTACGTCGCGCATTTAAACGACGAGTTATCGAATTCTTTTATTACAAAATATTTGATAAACGCTGATGGAAGTTTTACTCAATGACTAGTAGAGGATTTTTCAATCTCGTCTTTCTTGTGAATCATACGCGTACAAATTATTTATGAAATATGCGGCTTAGACTCACATCCAGATTGATGATTAAACATACGTGTTTGCAAATTCGACGCACACATATATACCTTTCTCATCACATCGGATACGTCGTCGTAACTGACCCATTGATCGCGTTTCGACGCGTACGGTCCCACACGGCCTTTCGGATCCTTCGTTACTGACCAACCATCGTTCTTTACGTAGTCGCATATCTGCGCGTCATGCAAAACGTCGTAAAAAATCACATAAACAATAATATATGTCAGAACGAACGATTTTTATTGTATCACATTAGTTTTTACCTCGTAATAAGCCAGAAAACCGGCCGATTTTGTGAACTTGCCGGGTTTTCCGGGTCCGGATACCTTTGCGTGGAAACCCGGTACGTAGTTTTGCGTTTTCTCGGACAAAGTGAAGCTCGATCCGTAAGCCGGTATACCCATGACGATCATGTCGGCCGGCACACCTTTCTGAATCCAATATCTGATTGAAAAGTTTGCGTTCCAGATCAGAGCATCGTCATCGGGATGTTGATAGAGCGGAGCGATGTGACCTGTCTCGCGCTCCCTGCCGGTGTGGTAGTCGTACGTCATCACCCCAAACCAATCGACGTACGTGACCAATAATGGTACGTACGGATTACGGTAGGCTCGATCGATGACGATCTTGCTCGCTGAGACCGCGACGGATAGCAAGAGTCCTTTGGGTCTGAGTGCTCCGCTGAGACTTCTGAGAATTACGATGAAGTTCTCCGAATCGCTGACAGGACCGCGGCTGCAATCGCCCTGCAATATGCGCGTTAAATTACTCTACATTTATTTTATATTTATGTTATTTCTTTGTATTTAAAAAAGATGCGCTTATATCAGAAATGTGAATTCGGAAGAAAAGTTAGAGGAAGAGGAAATATTTTTGACTTTATACCTGCCAACACACTGGAAACTCCCAATCGAGATCCAAACCGTCGAATTTATATTGCTCGATGAATCGCACGATGTATTCGACGAATTTGTTTTTAACCGACTGCGGACTAGCGGCCAATCTACTGTATTTATCGTCTTTCGAATCGTTGTATCCTCCCAAACCTAGCAGCACCTTAACGCCGTTCTTTCGTTTAATTTCCATCGCTTTCCTAAGAAAGTTCCTATAAACATCGGCGGGAACATCGATGTCCAAGGTAAATGTCTCCTCGTCTAAAGTGGCAAAGGCGTAGACGACGTGCGTGCAGAGTTCGCCGTCGATGTCTTCCGGCAGAAATTTGCCGATGCTGGCTCGTTTCCAAGACCAAGACGTGTAATAGCAAACCACCTTCTTTTCATTTATATTTTCAGCAATTCTGAATTTTGGCAATATGTTGATCTATGAAATAAAAAAAATAAATAAATAAACGCAATTTTACTGAAACAAGTTTTGTAGTTTTGCAATTGAGTAATTATTTGCATTCAAAAAAGTGTCCTATTTGCCGATACACGCGTACTTGAGCATTTTTGCACTTGGTATTCTCCGGCCAATCGCATCGGTTCTCGTTCCAATACAATCCGGGCGGACAAGACTGTTCCGAGATTTTGCCGAAGTTGCACAGATAGTACTTGCCGCAGTCGCTTTTGTGTGGTATAAACAAACGTCCGTCACAGTCTTCTCGAGGCGGTGGACTGGCTTCGATTTCGATACTGTCATCGTAATCCGAATCGGTCGTCGTTGTTATTGTTGTTGGTGGTGGTATGTATGTTGGTCTCGGTGATGTGGTAGATTCGCATGACGGGAATTCGGCGACAGTTGTTAACTCGATGTCGGTGTGATCGACGTCGATTACAATCGCATCTATATTTTTAAATATTGTGTCATAAAAATCAAATTTTTTTCATCTTCTTATTTTTTTATCTTCTAAATATATTTTATATATAAAAAAATATTATTCAAATATTGTTTAGATATTTTATATATAAAATATTGTTGTTGTTAATACCGTCTGTAACAGGGCATAGCGGACCCTTTGGGTAGTTTCTCAAAACTCGATTCATCGTTCTTAACAATGGACTGGGCTCGCAGCCGCATCTGTTCTTGAAATCGTCCAGGTCTAAGGCCCAAACCATTCCTCCGGCGAGACCGAGTTTTTTTATCAATTCTGCTTTTAGTTTGACTTGTTGAGCGTCGTCAAAGCTAACCCACTGATCGCCTTTGTAAGCATAGGGACCGATTCTTCTTTCTTTGTCTTGGATAACTGTCCATCCCTTCTTCAGCGTTCTTTCGCATATCTGTTAGAACAAAATTCTTATTTCAATAATAAGTAAACGTTTTTTGATAAACAAAAATGAAAACTAAAACTAAAAAACCTCGTAATATGCCAAGAATCCTCTTGCTCTGGTTGCTTCTCCAGCCTCGCCCCCGCCATACGTTGGCGCATTCAATCCGTGCTCGTTTCTCTCCGCCAACGAAAATGACTGTCCGTACAACGGCACGCCCATGACTATTTTTTTGGGATTTGCACCTTTTTCTATCCAGTAATTGATCGAAAAATTCTAAAGAAGAAGAATCACGTGTGTATGTTGCGAAATTGGGTAATTACTGTTAGGGATAATATTCGAAATAAAGAGTTTACGGCATTGAATGTCGGTTCCCAGTCACTTGGGAGATGATACAATGGCGCTACATGACCCGTTTTTTTGTCCCATTGGCCGTGGAAATCGTACGTCATAACGGATATCCAGTCCAAATATTTGGACAAAACGGGAACGTCATATCCCGCATCGATCACTCTCTTGCTCGGCGAGACCGCCGCCGAAAGCAGCAGTCCTTTTGGCTTGAACTCGTCGCTCAGTTCTTTCACCAGTTCGCTGAAACTCTCCTTGTCGGATTTTGGACCCTTGTTGCAGTCCACCTGCCAACACACTGGATACTCCCAATCTAAGTCAAGACCTTCAAAGCCGTATTTTTCGATAAAGTGCAGAACTTGCGCGACAAACTTCCGCCTAGCCGACGGCGAGTTCGCCAATCTGCTGTACTTGTCGCCGGCCGAATCGTTCCACCCACCAAGGGCCATCAAGACCTTCAAACCCTTTGATTTGAAAGCCGCCACCTTCTCGTAAAACTTGTTATCTATATCGGCCCAGGGATCGTGTGACTTCATTGTCAAACTATTGCCGTCGAGGACGGCAAAACCGTAAAGCACGTGGGTACAGAGTTCAGGATCTATGTCCTCTGGCACAAATCTGCCACCCTCCTGTCGGTACCATGCCCAATTAGTAAAATAGCAAATTACTTTGAATTTGTCCTTGGAATTGTTCTGTGTGTCTACTGATGTGATTGGTCGTGTTGTTTGTACAATGGGCCTGTCGACAGTCGGTGTCATCGTCGTGATCGGTGGTTTCCAGTTTGACGGTTTTGCAGGTCTGTCGTGCCTGTTCGGCGGATTCGTCAGCACTCGTTGAATCTCGTGCATCAACGGATGAGGCCCGTCCCCGCATCGTCCGCGAAAATCGTCCAGATCCAAAGCCCACACCATAGCACCGCCTAAGCCTAAGTCGCGCACGAACTGCGCCTTGCGCCTGATCATTTCCCGATCGTCGAAACTGACCCATTGGCTACCCTTGTAGGCATAAGGACCCATTCTTCCTTCCGGATCCTGCACCACTGTCCAACCGCGATTACGCACTCGATCGCAAATCTCATAATAAGACAGAAAACCGGCGGCCCTAGTAAACTCGCCGGCATTCCCGGCGCTGGCCGGAGAGTTCAAGCCGGTTCCCGCTCGAGGATCGTTAATTGTGAAAGATTGCCCGTACAACGGCATGCCCATGACGATGTTTCTGGGCAGCGCACCTTTTGAGATCCAGTAATTGATCGAATAATTGGCATTGAAATAATAGAATTCGTCATCTGGATGATAATATAGAGGTGCCACGTGACCGGTTCTTTTGTCCCATTGCCCATGATAGTCATAACACATGATTGCAATCCAGTCCAGATATCTGGCTAGTGCCGGTACATCGTAGCCTTTGTCGACCACTTTCTTGCTCGGCGACACCGCTGCCGAAAGCAATAATCCTCTCGGCTTGAACTCGGCGCTCAGTTCCCGTAATAGAACTGCGAAGTTCTCTTTATCCGTGTCCTTGCCCTTGTTGCAATTTACCTATGCATTCGAGAAGTAAATACGTACACATATGTAGAAGAAGTAAACGAGAAAAATTGTGTAATATCAAATAAAACGAAAAAACATTTACCTGCCAGCAGACGGGATACTCCCAATCCAAATCCAACCCATCGAATCCGTATTTCTCAATGAACTGAATAGCGTGATCGATGAACTTCTTCCTGGCGGTCGGACTGTGCACCAATCGACTGTACTTGTCGCCAGCGGAATCGTTCCATCCGCCCAACGCTAAGCTGACCTTGAGTCCTCGCTTCTTGTACGCCACCACCCGCTGATAGAACCGATTGTCATAATCGGCCCATGAATCATGCGCTTTGATGATCAAATCCGAATAATCCAGAACCGCAAAACCGTACACGATATGCGTGCACAAGGTGTGATCAATGTGTTCCGGCAGATAACGGCCAATTCCGCGACGATACCAACTCCAATTCGTGAAGTAACAAACGACCTTGTAGTAGCCGGATAGCGGAGACACTTTGTCAGGATCTATGATCGCCGAAGGCAAAGTCGACGCAGGTTGACTCGTGATCGACGTAACGGGTGTCGTCTCTACAGTGAACGTCGGCTCTGTGATAGGTTTTTGCGAAAGTGTTGTCCTTGTCGTTGTAGGTATCGTCCATATCGTAGTCGCTTGTGTTGTAGTTTCCCCATCGCTTTCGTCATCTATGCACTTTGCGCGGGACGGCCAGTCACAGATGCGCGTCTCTTTGTTGAAGTGCAAACCTGGCGCGCACTTGAACACCTCTTGGCGACCCCAAAGACACGCCTGGTAGCTTTTGCAATCACCCGGTACACCGCTGTAGCTACCAGAGACGCAGGGCTAAAATAATCACATTGGATAACAACACTGGATATCGATGTCAATTATCGAAGTGTTGTGCGCGATAAATGAAGAATTGCAATGAATCACGATGATAAATGACCCGGATGAATCAGAAAAAATCGCGACGCCAGAACTGATGGTGTTTATGTCGGTAAATATAGAAATATACACAATTGTGATTACGTGTAATATTAGTGCGTATCTGTGTACTTTTACTTATTGATTGTATTGTAATTAATTATTAATTTTTTAACAAATTTAACCTCATATAATATCAGACTAAAGAATTATTAAGCCAAGACACAGTCAATGTGAGCCAATGTGCTAGATGTTTATGCAAAATATAGATTTTATTTATTTAAACGTATAAATTAATATATATAATAATTCGAACTAAATTCAATTTGAAAGTTTCATCTGCTTGGTTTGCATCATTTATAGATGAAATACCTCTTTCCATTTTCCCTTCTCCATGGAAATTAAAAAATTTATCGCAAAAACGACATCTTGAGTCGAACACGGATCTTCTGCATTTTGGGTCTTCTCAATTCGGCCACTTCCTGGTGGCCATCAAAGTGTTTTTTTCGCAAATGGAATTTTTAATTTCCATGAAGAGATAAATCGGATATTTTTCATTTATATGTGATGCAAATCGAGCATCCCAGATGAATTTTTGAATTTAATTCAGTTCGAATTATTATATGTGTTAATTTATATGTTTATTATGTATTAATTAATTTTAATTTATTATGTATTAATTTATATGTTTAAATAAATAAAACATATATTTTGCACGAACATATCTAGCAAATTGGCTCACATTAACCGAATTCTAGTTTGATATTATATGAGCTTAAATTTTTTGTTGTTTTAATTCATTCAAGTAGAAAAATGCGTTTTTTTTTTTAATAGTTAGTCATAATCAAATATTGCGAGAAATTCATCTAGTGCCTCGGTGATTGAATTGGAAAGATGTCACGTACATGCGGGAGAACCGTATTCAATCTCGCGAAATGTATTTTTTCACAATAGGTATTTTAATTTTATTTAATGGGGGAAGCAAATGAGAAATTTTATCTATATATGATGGAAACTTAGATGAATTTTTGAATTGATTTTAGTTCGAATTATTACATGTATCAATTTATGTTTGAATAAATAAAAACAATAATGATATATTCAGACAAACATCTAGCACATTGGCTCATATTAATTGTTTATTCTACTGCTAATTATTGTGAACAGATTAATAGATTGCATACTTACAGATGGAACAGTATCCTTTTCCATGAGCAGAGCACTCTTGTTCGGTTGCTTTTCGATACAGGGATTCTTGAACGCGTAGTCGCACGTGTTTTTTTCGGCGTTCCAGTTTAAACCCGGGCCGCATTGTTGCGAAACAAGATTACCGTTCACGCAGACGAAGAAGTTCACGCACGAACCCGGATAGGGATAATATTCTCCGTGTTCGCACGGCTTTTGCGGCTTTTGCGTCGACGTTACAACGACAACGGGTTTTGACGTGGTGAACCTTGTGGTTATCTTTGTCGTCGTTGTCCTTCTTGGTGTTGAGGTCGCTGTCGGAGTCGTACTTTCGGTAATTGTAGATGGTTTCTTTGTTGAGCTCAATGAAGGACCGCTCGTAACTGAGGAAAAGACACAATAAAAATGTGAATAAAATATTATAATAAAAAACATCATAATTATAATGTGTTGATGAATTAAATATAAGCACCTTGACGGGAGATTTTATATATTTCCAGCGCGGTGTAATTTGAGAACAAAAAAATCAAAATTATACAAAAACGCTGTAATAAGAGAGCCATAGTTACGGTATACGAACGAATGCGAAAACAAGAGAAAAGGACAAGTTATGTACGAACGAACAAGCGGCGCCGCTTGTGCCCTTGTGTCGATACCAGTATCTTCACTTCGCAATGAACAGTAAATGGGGAAGATGCACGAGCGTTCCTTCGCCGTAGGCGACAGTTCGCGACAAGATATACGCGTATGCAAGGATATTTGCATGCGCGGGACTTGCAAACAGGTTTGCAAGTCTTGACATATTCAACCACGTGCTCGCCCACTGACGGAGAAGAGCCAGGCGAAGGAATCCGACATTTTCCATTTTCATGAGTCAATGTCATTGCGAAAGCAATTTTCTCCTTTTTAATGCCATTGAACCAGCGGGACGCGATCGCGCGCAATCCCACATCAAAACGACCGGTTGTTACTACTCGGAGTTGCTTCGCTTTATTTCGAAGCTGTTTAATTACAAAGATGCTTTTTTTCGGTCGAGAGATGCGGTCGAGAGAAGAAGAAGAAAGAGACGGAATGAGAAAGAGAGACATGCCGATTGGATTGCGTATCCGGCTAAGAACAAGAATAAGTAGGCATACCAGTGCCCGTTTGACATTTTGCTGCTGATGGCCAGTCGCAGAGATGTCGGTTCGCGTCCCAATGCAATCCCGGCGCGCATTGCTCGCGCCTCAACACGCCACGGTCGCATTTGTAATAATTGCCGCAATTATCGGGATCGCTGTAGTACTCGCCGTTCATGCAATCCATTTTTTGGGGAGGTGTGGTGACGATCGGTCTTTGCGTCGTCATTGGTTGCGTGCTTGGTGCCCTGGTTTACAATTTTCTTTAGAAAAATCTCAATTCAAGCGCATCAAAATTTATATAAAAGCGCTCAATTTCAACTCATTAGAAACGGAAGTAAAAAATAAAGAAGTAAAACATCAAATAATTGTCAAGATTTCGTTACTTCGATGTAGATGTGACAGTGGTAACGGATGTACTCGGTTTTTGAGTCGAACTAGGTTTTGCGGAACTTCCTGGGATCTTGCTTGGTTTCGTCCAGGTCCACGAAGGCCACGTGGTTCTCGTTGTTTGTTTGGTCGTGCTCGGTCTCTCGGTCCATGTGGGCCACGTGGTAGCTTTGGTAGTCGGCGTTGTCATTGGCGAAGTGGGTCGCGGAATACCATCCGCGGCGTCACTGTGGGTGGTCAATGTCGGCGCTTGGGGTGTTACCGGTTGCGGTGGACGATCGCAACTCTCCGAGACAAGCGTCGACAATCGACCTAAAATATTTTATAGAAATAGAAGATTAAAGTATAAAATGTAATATATAGTAAATGTAATATGGATACAGATATAGTTAGGAAGTATGAAAGGATGGATAGATCAATGCAAGGGATAGGAGGTTTATTGTAAACCAAGTCCACTTCTTGGCCTGAAGTAAATAAATTATACTACTATTTTATAAAAATATAAAAATGGTAAAATGAATAAACAAAAGGCTCCAATTTTGAAAAAACTCAGATAAAAGATGAATTGGCCAATGAGAGCCTAGACACTGTTGATCGGGGTAGTTTTTTTAAAAGTAATTTTTTATTAAGTAATTTTTAGCGACTTGAATAAAAAATTACTTATAAAAAAACTACACGACAGTGTAAAAAACTACTTTAACAGTGTCCAGGCTCTCATTGGCCAATTCATCTTTTATTTGAGTTTTTTCAAAATATAAAAATTATAGTATTATTATGAATATTAAAGAATTGTAATATTAATATACGTTATACAAAAGAAAGCAAAAGACATTAATAACAGCAACAATAATGCCTTGATACAAACCTAATGCACGATTTATAGTTTTCAACAAAGGATACGGTTCTAAGCAGC
This sequence comes from Pseudomyrmex pallidus, assembly GCA_014825455.1. Taxonomy (NCBI): domain Eukaryota; kingdom Metazoa; phylum Arthropoda; class Insecta; order Hymenoptera; family Formicidae; genus Pseudomyrmex; species Pseudomyrmex pallidus. The sequence goes on along the minus strand of QVNV01001237.1, from coordinate 20,024 downwards.
AGCGATTTTGAAAATCATCCAGATCGACAGTCCACATTATGGCTCCACCATAGCTATTTGCCATGATGTATTTGCCCTTTGCGTAGACGCTCTCTCGATTTTCGTAACCCACCCACTGATCTTCAAAATGAGCGCTTGGACCTATAAAGTTTAGAATACAATATAGATTTTATAATAAGATAAATAGTGATGTCACTGGTTCAGTTATGGAAATCCAATATATAAGTATCAGTACCGACAAAACTTTCAACACGACAACAAGTCTTTTCGTACTCATTGACCATGAATTCTTCGTGTAATGGTTAATTTATTTTATACATAGGATGTTGAAGTTATTATACGATATTAACCCACTGAAGAAGATTTTAAAATAAATTGAAACGTTTGGGACAAATTTCAAACATTTATCATTCATTTGGCACAACACCTTGCTGTTTTGTTCATCAACGACTTATTATACTACTTAAATATAGATTTTTTCTGACATGAAAAATACAACGTTAAATATATTACGAATCGTGCTCCACATACTCACCAAGCCCTACTTTCCAACCGTCTCGTTTGATCTTCTCACAGATCTCGTAATAAGCTAGCATTCCAGGTTGCTTCGTGAACTCTCCCGGTTTCCCGGGACCGGTCGTGGGATCACCCAATTCGGCTTGGCTCGCTGTTGACAGTCGATAAGATTGGCCGTACAACGGAATACCAAGTAAAAGCTTGGACTTTTCAGCGCCGAGTTTGACGAGATAGTTCATCGTGAAATTCTGCAACAAATTTTTCAAACGTACTCCATTCTGTCACACCTACATGATACACGCGTCTTCGCGAAATTCGAACTTACGACATTGTAAAAAGGATTGTTGTCACCAGGTGAATAGAACAAAGGTGCTATGTGTCCCGCCTTGGACTCCCAAGCGCCATGATAGTCGTACGTTCTAACGGACAAGAAATCGACGGCCTGCGAAATCTCGCGCACCTCGTACGCGTTGTCAATGACCTCCTTGTAACCCGCCAGAGCAACGGCCAGGAGAAGAGGCGGATCCTGCTTGTTGAACTCCTCTCGTAGCTCTTGCACCAGTTTGGTGAAGTTCGGCTTGTCGGAGTTTGGGCCTTTCTTGCAGTCGCTCTGCCAACACTTGGGGTAACTCCACTCGAGCGACAGGCCGTCAAAGTTATGTTCTTTCAAAAAGTTTACCGCGGTCATGACGAATCTTTGACGAGCGGAACGGCTGCCGATCAACCGGGAATATTTGTCGCCAGAGCTGTCCGTCCAACCGCCTAAGCCGAGAAGAATCCTCGATCCTTTGATCGAAGTTACTCGCTTGTATAAATCTGGAACAAAATAAACAATCATTTGACGCGTGGTTTTTTAATGAAAAATTTATAAATAAAATTCACTATAAACGATTGGAATCAGACAATTTTTAATTCTTGCTTACTATTTTCGATGTCGGCCCAAGGATCGAACGTCTCGATCAATAAAGTTTCGGGATTTAACCCGGCGAACGCGTAGACGATATCGGTGCAGAGTTGCGGGTCCAAATGTTCCGGCACGAACTTGCCATCTCCTTTGCGATACAGAGCCCAGGACGTCACGTAACACACCACTCGCGTACCCTTCTGTCGCAGCAACATTTTCTTTGCCTCCGATGTCGCGGACGACGTACCTTGACCGACCAGTCGATCAAAAATACTAAGTTTGCAGATCTCCGGGGATTCTTCTATCGTAGCCACAACACAGCGTTCCTTGATTGGGTCGAAGAAACGCTTGTGTCCGCATTGGCCGTGATACTGCAATCCTTGAAAAATAAAATTTTTTTAAGTTTTTTATGTCCGAATTCTTGATTTTTATCATTTTTAAAATTGACTTTTAATTCAAATAAAAATTGTATAGAATTGAAAATGTACAATTAGATTTGATGTGGGCCAATACGAAGAGTACCTAGGGTTGAAACGTTTGGTATTTAACTCGTTGTAGCCACACTAGTGCATATGTGCACCAACAAAAATTGGAAAACCAACGATTTTGTCAAAAAGTTCTTTTTATATTTTTCACAAATTTCTGAGAATTGTTTACCCCTATTTTCACTAGTTTTAAATTATTTTTGAGCTCATTACTGGAAAGTTATTAAACTTCAAACATGCGAATGCAAAATTGCACCAGTGTGGCTACAACGGGTTAATGATAAAAAGATTATTTACCACACAACATCACCAGTGCTTATCTCGTATTGGCCCACATAAAATCTAATTGTAAGTTTTAATTATAACACACACACATCTCGAAAAATAAATATAACACATATATTTTACCTTTGACGCAAGAATAAAATCCTGAACAATTTTCCGGATCCCGAAATAGACCATCCTTCGAACACTTCTTTGTCGGCGCGTCCTCGTAATATCCCAAAGATCGCGCGGCGGTATTCAGCATTGGCCAAGGATTTCCGCAAATACCCTGTAGAATTCGAATTATTACAACGCACATATTAAACACAAGCTGTGGTGCGAGCAAACAAGGATAAACGTAGAATATGTTATTTATTGCGAATGAAAGCTTTCCAAGGCGTGACAAAATCGCAAAACGCAATATAAAATATTAGTGCCGCGCAAAAAATTCATTTATCTTATGCATATATTATCATAGCTGACGTGATAATAATTCTCAAAAAAGTTGTTTATCTTTATATCGCATTAAGACTATATATTTGCATATCTTGCGGAACCAATTATCAGTATAAAATATGCACGTTATTAGCTTGCATGATGAGTCATTTCACAATGAAGCGAATGAAGAAACAGAATCTCTCAAAAATAGAAAAAAAAAAATAATAAGAAACATAAAACATATCTTTTGGGTTTTTTCAGTCTAATGTTTTTTTATGGAAAAAATTCTTTTTAATTACCTGGAAATCATCCAGATCCAGCGAATATAACGAGACCCCGCCGAGTCCCATCGCGCGGACGTACGCCGTTTTGATTTTCACCGATATCGGATCGTCGTACCCGATCCACTGATCGGCGCGTTTTATATACGGTCCTTCTTCGTCTCTTCCGAAGAGCCACAAACCATCCTCCAATTTCTCACACACCTGTGAACAAAATAATTCACTCTCGATATTTATTTTCACGATACAGATATTAGTTTTATTGTGAGTTTTTTGGTTGTGAGAAATAAATTTCACCTCGTAATATGCCAATTGTCCGTCTTGACGTTTAGTGTAAACACCTTCTTTACCAGGTCCGAGAACAGGCGCACCGGCACCGGTGAGATTCCCGTACTTGAGGGTGTATCCCTGGCCGAAGATCGGCAATGCGAGAACAATCTTCGACTTTTGCTCGGCGCTGATCTGCGCCATCCACTCGTTTGTTTTGAGCGCGACAAAACTCAAGGGACCGGGATGAAGAGCAAATTTTGTGGATTGACAGTTCTGACAGGTTGAAAGTTCCTGCCAGGTCTTCAGAGTTATCAGATCGACAATCGACGGGAGTTCCGAGTCGACAGGATCTTCCGGATCCAATGCCACCGCGAGAACGTATCCTTTTTTGGCCAACGGGATGCCAATCCGTTTCAGCAGAGTCTTGAAAACCGACCAGTTCGCGGTGGTGGATGGCGAATCAAGTTCGATACCGTCGAAACGATATTCGTCGAGGAACTCGAGAAGAGATCTTATCAGCGGAAAGTTCGAAGAGCGAGTAACTTGCTCGATATTCAGGTTTGAAAGTGAATTTGTAAACCTAATTGATATTAGCACACGCAATGCTGGATCCTTCGAACGAAGTTCCGTGGCAGAATTGTAACCACCTACAAATTAAAAACAATAAAAAAAAAAAAATAATTAATTAAATCGCACATTAATTATTTCCGACATATGTCTGATATTCTTCTCGTGTAAAAATGCAATGTAATCTAATATCGCATATATATTATATTTTTATACATATATACATATATATATAAACGGCAAGAAAAAGTGCTTTGCTATTATACGGAGTCAGCAAGAAAAATTGGTTGAATTTACTCAATTTTTTGTTTCATCAACAAAACGTTACGTGGGCGAAACAAAAAATTTAACAGGCGTTTAGCAGATTTTTCTTGCTGACCATATATACCCTGATAGGAAAACATGTATAAAATTATGTGACGAAATCTTGCGCTAAAATTGTGGTGTGCAATTATATATAAATATATTTTAAGAAATAGATGTAGAAACATTGATCTTTTATAAAATATTTGTAGTTACGTTTGCAAAATTAATTTCCAAATACTATTTCGGCTAAACAATAACGATTCTGGCGAATCATTTTAGCAATATATTTGCAAAATTACAATTTCAAAAAGAAATTGCCCAATAATTGAGCTTTTAGCTATGTGATGCTTAAAACATGTAAAAATATAATTGCATCATGAAAAAATCAGAATAAGTTGTGGAAATATTGGACAAAAATGGCGTCATAAAATGACGAAAAATTTCACAATGATTATGCACAACGACTCTTTTCTAATTTTTGACAAATATTATTTACAAAATTTTACTTCGACAAAGCTGTTGCTTGTTATGGCGAATCGTCTTAGTGCAATCATTGCAAAATCGTCGTCATTCATGATGCCATTTTTGTGCAATATTTTCACACAATGTGCCTATTGGGGTAGTAACTTATCTTATTGCTATTCTAGCAAATCTTTTTTTTTTTCCGTGTACAATTAAAAAAAAAAAATAAAATAAAATAAAAACTACCTTTAACTCGGTCGTATTCTGGATCGCTGGGGACCACGTTTCCTTTATCTAAATAACAAATAAAATAGAAAAATCAGTATAATTTAATGTGTACAAAAATAAGATATCTCACAAAGCGCATTATATTTACTGTCGACGAGAGCTGTAGCGTAAATCAGATGAGTGCATTTGTTGTTCGGTATGTTTTGCAGGAACAGAGAAAACGGTTCTGTTCTGTGAACAGCTCTAGAGTCGTAACGACAGATGATCTTCGGCTCTTGCGTTCTTCGCAGAATCGGCGATGTCACGGGCTCGATCCAAATAGACTCGTGATCTACACCGGCACCGAGAAAGGGCGGTACGCGATGTTCCACCGCATCTCTCAGAGGCACTCTTCCGTTCTCGCTACATACGTTTTAGATTAGCATATATTACACGCGTGTGCATTCGTATTGTTATATCGAATGAAGAGAGAGAAGGTCAGGAAAATTAGCGGCACTTTAAAAGATGATCAATACAAGTTTTTTTTAAAACTATTCAAGGAAAAAGGAATTAAAAAGTGCTCTTAAATATTCTGAAAATCGTGCGAGTTAGCATTTTTTTAATGATACTATAAAAAAATATAAAAAAAAAGTCAAATAAATTCTCTTAAGGTCTCAAAAACCTTCTACAATCGACAAAAGTGCTGTAAAAACTGCGATGTTTTTATTTTAAAAAAACAGGTATGAAAACTTCGACAGTCGGCGACTGTCAGCGAACAACGTGTCTTCGAGTGTTCACCTCTCGTAATCATCTTGAAACTCGGAATTCGATTCTTCGTAGAGCACGTTAGCGGGCAACGACTCCACCGCGTCGCGCAATGGATACCTGTGCGAGCCGAACTCGTCATAATTTACGTTATCCGACAGACGGTCGTACGTGGCGGCGGACGGCGGACTCTCTACAGCGTCCCTCTGGAACGAGGGAACAAATTGTTCTTGCTGATGACGATTCGGCGCGTGTGGAGGCAGGATCTCGCGGAGGACCGACACTCGGTTCGGAGGAACGGCCGTAGATAATGCGACCAGCGTCAAGATAATCCAAGCCGCCATGGCTGGCTGGAAATATAATGAAGAGTCCCATATTGATTTTTCAACGTGTGTATCTTCTGGAGGACAATTTCTCTTGTCAGGAGAACATGGCCTTTCGAAGCGCGCGGTTCTTTTTTTACTCGACTTGAATAAACGACACGGGCTGATTCGAATGCTCGACGTCTCGGTTTATAAGTAGTAGGTAGATGCCTCGTAATGTACTTTGTGCATTGCTCGAAAGAGAGAAACGCATCGGTTTGTTTACCATAGCTTCGAGAAAATATTCCGATCTTCTTGTACGTCCCGGGACAAATGCGAGAGGGAAGGAACGCGGAAAAAAAAAAAAGATCTTGGCCTTGGAAGTGGCGGAGACGTTCATTTACTTATGTTGTCATGCTCGCGTGAACGTAATTACGTTTATCGCCTCGTTCAATTGAATTTTCAATAACCGGTATATAATCGCTTGTACAAGCACGCAACAAAATTGTCATCTGTTTTCTTTTAAAGAAAAAAAAACATACATATTTTTAATCACATTTATAGTCGAATATTTTATTGGTACAAGAATAAATAAATTATTCTCAGACGTGACATCGACGAATTGAAAATTTATACCGTGTTCGTCTGAATCATCCAAGACCGTATATTCGATGACACTTCTCGCTGTGCTTGCTCCAAGTTCATTAGAAATGCGTTGTTGTAGAAAGATGAGAGTATACGAATGTGTATATACGGTGTATTACACCTTGTAACAGCTGCGGTATAAATCTATATTGTTTAATAAGCAAAAGAAATAAAAAGAGACTAAATATAATAAAAAAATAAGACGCAGTAAAAATACGAGATAATAAAATTTTTGTATTTTTTATAAAAAAAAAAAGATGCGAGAATGAAAACAATAATTTACGAATTATTTTTATATCGTTTTCATTAAAATACAACAATTATAGTTATTAATACAAAAATAGAGCAAGTTGTTGAAGTGTCCACTGACAAACCAACGGTAATTTTCTTACGTGTCAAAACGGGGACAATTGTTTCGATTAAAATTTACAATTCATAACACAATTAGCGACTTTGAATATTTTCTCTCTCTCTCTCTCTCTATACATATATATATGTATTATAAAATATGTATTATAAAATATGTATTATAAAATTTAACGTATAGAATTACTTCACAATGTGGAACGAAAAACCAAAAACTAAAGTAATGTTTTTTAATTTTACCTACACGACTCAAAAGATAAAAATCTCGACGTTATGTTTGCGCAATGTGCGTAAGCGCGATATGTGTATTTTACACCGTAAATATTTAAATCTGCAAATACTTTACACTATATATAACTTTGGTGTCACACAGATGCCATAAAAAAAACGGACCTTCCTGATTCCACCTTCTTCCGCTGTTCGGCACCGATGCGTACGTATATCGGATTAAACTGTCAGCGACGAGATTGAAATAAAGTGCACTCGCAAACGGCGCACTGATCTGACCGCACTGATCGGAAACGGGAGACCTTCCGAGTCTCTCCTCGAGGTGTGCGCTGGACGATGTTGCGGTGAATTTTAAAAGACACACCACCGAGAGCGGCGGGGAGGGCCAACAATCTGGTATTCCGGACACGCGAGGACGTCCATATATACCCTACCTACGCTACCGATCCAGGGACCCGCCGTCCCCTGCCCGCTGAGACTCCACCGCCTTTGCGAATGACCTTGACCACGAGGAAAGAGTACAAACTTCTTGGTTCGCGCACACACACCCTGAACCTGGACGCCCAAGTCCGAAATCTCGAGCTTACGATGATCTCTCTTTCAGTTAAATTCACAAACATCTATATAATGTAAAATGTTTTCAGTCGTTTGATTTGATGTGTTTTTGTGTTTTTTTTTTTTAACACGACGATAATGACACTAGTTAGTTTTACTTATCGACTTCTCTGCATCAATACCATTCTTTTATCTGACGACTACTGCAACCACTTGGAATGTACCGGTGACCCCTACGCGTACGATATTTATTATTTTTCCGTACACTGAAGAAGGTTCGAAACATTATAGGAAACGTTTGTAACCCGATTAATAAATTGTACTTTATACACGAACATCTTGCACATTGGTTCGCGTTGGCCTTATCTCCTGCAGTCTCTTTCGGGCGATTACTCGGCAATCGGATCAATAGATCATCACAAATATAGGTACATCTTGAGATATACAAATTGTATTTATGATTCACCGATTCTGCTTGAATAGCTAAATCAAGTTATTAAGTATAGGTAAACAAACAGATATTTTTGTTAAATTTTTACTTAAATATCTGTACCCTTTTTTTGTCATTAAAGAGAAATCGCTAAATTAGTAAAGTGATCCTCAATAGGCACATTGTAAAAATATTGCACAAAAATGGCATCATGAATGACGACGATTTTGCAATGATTGCACTAAGACGATTCGTCATAACAAGCAACAGCTTTGTCGAAGTAAAATTTTCTAAATTATATTTGTCAAAAATTAGAAAAGAGCCATTGTGCATAATCATTGCGAAATTTTTCGTCATCTTATGATGCCATTTTTGTCCAATATTTCCACAACTTATTCTGATTTTTTCATGTTGCAATTATATTTTTACATGTTTTAAGCATCACATAGCTAAAAGCTCAATTATTGGGCAATAGAGAATACGAGGACATTTGCTTTGCGGCGTCCTAAAAAGTAAACTGAAATGAACAGATATTGGAGACAAGTATGTGCCTGTGTGTGTGTGTTTTTCTTGTAACAGGGATGGTTATAAGTAGTAGTAGTAGTTTCATCGGAATCTGATTGGTCGTCGCAGGTCCATCGAAGCCGGGAGAATGATCTTCCAAAAATAAGACAACCCTACCTTAGCGAATGGCAACGAATCGCCTTGAACTTGCACCTGGTCGGTCTAATCGGCTTAGTTTTTTTTTCTCGAAAGTGCGAATCGTGCGAGCAAAAAAAAAGCGAATTGTTTTAGGAAGACGGCGGCGTTTTTTAAAGATAAGATTATCATCGGTAAGACAAATTAATAATGATACTTTTTACAAAATGAGAAAAATTACACTAAATCATTACACCAAAAGAAAAAAAAACAACGGGGTTTAGTGAACATTACTTTTCTCGACGGGATTTAAAAACAGAAAGAAGAGTGTCTTCTCTCTCTCTCTCTCTCTCTCTCTCCACTAGGGTACCGTTGCAGACGCCAAATAAGAATTCGGAGGCAAGTGTCCTTTGATCGACAGACGGAGAAGAACCGATAGTATTCGCGAGGAGAACAAAGATCCTCTCCTCGGCAGAGTTAGACGAGTATTCAAATTCAAGTATAGCGGACCTCTCTGCTCATTAATTATATTACTGAAATTTCGCGCGCGCGCACACACACGTGCGCGTATACGATTCTCCCGCGATTTGTTTCACCACACTTTAAACTCGTTTCGAGTATATTCAATCAGCCGGATTACAGGTGATAACCGCTTGAGACGTTGCGTCGAGTTCAATGCCACGTGCGTTAATGTATACGCGGAGATATAAAATTTTATGCGTCATATCACGACGACCCACGACGAATAAGAAGAATGAAAAAAAAAAAAAAAGATGAATCAGAATCCATAATTGCCGGTCGTTATAATGGACCCTCCATCGCGAGCAATCGCTGAATTACGATATGGGGTGCACAGTTGAGATTCAACCGAGATGCAAACGAGTTTCCCTCCTTTCTTTCTTATTCAAATATCCACAATCATCGTATAGTCGTAAAATAGTCACTATATTGTCGCGAGTACATTGGCCGCTAAATATTTTCGAACAACGGTACACAGGCAGTCGTTCCGTAGTTTCTCGCAACCTTTCTACCCTTAATTTATTTTGCGAATTTTTAGACGTTCATATTTTCTTCGTACGTTTTATTGGCGTCTGTATTGTAAAAATGTAATTTGCACAATTATAATAATTGTCGGTAAAAATAATGTCAAGACCGTTTGTTTCGTCACGAAAATAAATCGGTTTAAAAAAAAATACTAATGAGAGATTTGCAATCGCCACTTGTGCGCGCAGAAGACACAATAGGACAAATCTGAGAGTTACGCGAGAAATGTTATTTATCGCCACAGAAAAAACTTGTAATTGTCCCATTAGCCATTAGTACATCTCATCGGGATGATTATTTCACAAGTTTTCGCGACAGATTGTTCGACACGGAAACGCTATTAAAGCGGAGGAAGCCTGACCGAAGTATAGGTTTCTCGCGCTGATAATTTTCTATTTTCGAAGGCGCCGTCGCGCCGCGCCGCACGAACGCCTTAATTCACATCCAAATAACACACATCTCTAAATAACACGCATTAATTCGCGAGACAACTTCGGGATAAGACGAAACATGTGAGTTGCGTCGAGAGGAGAAAAGTGCTGCGCGCGACTGTCACGAGTGCGAAGTGTCGCATAGATCATCCGAAGAGCGAGAAAGCGTATAGTCATTAAGAAACAGATAACGATTTCGATGGCAATAACCGAACGATTAGCGATGGCAAAATTATTAGCGAAAGATTTGACGCATTGTTGATTTCTTGCGCATTTTAATTAACGAATCTCTGTTGCATAATAGTTTCAAAAAAACGAGTTAATTATTGTTAATCGGTTTCCGCCGCGATTTCTCAATCCTTCAATTAACGATTCTGAGATCGATCGCCGCTCATTCTCATCTGTCGCTGTTTCAAAAAATGTTTTCTACCACATGCGATCGACGCAAAAGTCAATTCGAAAACAAGAGTCAATTCCACTTACATCATTTATCTCGTCTAGAATTTTTTTTGTGACGAAAATGTCGCAAATATGCGCGCGCGCGGGTCGGAGATGGCTAAATCCTTGTGTCAAGTTAATCTACACTCCTTCGCGCGCCGCGGGTCTTCGAAGGGTCTTAAGACAGAATCAAGGCCACGACACCGGTCCCAAAGCTGCTTTTATGATTGCTGGTTAGTGACCTCCGCGTTCGTTCTAGGGAACAGCCGGAGAGATTTCGACGTTGCCTTGGTCCCTCTTCTTCCTCTTTTCTTTCTCGCGCTTTGCTCTCTTTTCTATTCCGCTTCTTCTCATCTGAAAATATAATTGACTTCTCTCCTCGCGTCTCTTTTGTAAACAGAAGAAAAAAGAGAGGAAGAGAAAGGGAGAGAGAGAGAGAGACAATCGTCGAGCGATGATTTGTCGTTCGTTGACATGTCGCTCTTTCTGTTGAGATGATGAGTAATACAGACGACCGATGATTTATGATATCTTCGCGAATATCGACAGCCGGAGGACCGGATGTGAGTCGCGATCGAGAACGGGGACCGCGCAACCTTCGCGAAGATCGGGTTTCCTCGCGCGAAAATCACATCCTGCGAGAGAGATTGAATACAATATTGACCCTGACGAGACTTGCATTCACAACGATTACAAACGAGACAGGTGTTTGTAATGCTCGTAGCTTGTCTCTTAATCATATGGTTCTTGTCGACGGCGCTTTGGACATAAATACTATCGATCAGGTCTTGATAAACGGACAGTTTTCTGCAAAAGAATTGGTTATCAACAAACGCGATATGGCGCTCTTTATAGTTAATTATATGTTATACGTGCATACATCAGTGAATAAACAGCTTATACATGTATTAAATTGAGGCAAAATAAACGCGTCTGTGATAATAATACTGTTGTAATTTTTTTATATTTTTTTATAAATCGAATCTTGATTTTTTCTTTATTTTTTTATAAATCTTGAAAAACTCGCTTAAAAAATTAAAAATAAATAATATAAAATGACACAAACGCCGTATTCTTTTTTTCCTCCGTTCTTTTTATTTCTTGTATTTTTATATAGCCATTTCTACTTTTTTTTTAGCGCTTTTGTACAAATCAATTCGTATACTTTACGTAAAAATTAATAAATTGGTGCTGATCCACGAGCGCAATCAAACGCAGACTTTGCACGCTTCAATAAGATATAATCCTTTATATAACTTAACAAAGGAAACAAGATATGATGGTCTTCTAATAATCCTTCTGAAGGAACCTGTCATTTGCAGAGCTATCGTCAGCCCGACGCTCGATCAGTCAAAAACAGATTTCTGCGTTCGCTATAAAAGAGCAACGTTTTCAAATCTCGAATACACATCGTATTTGCAAGGTACGTCGAACAGATCTGCTTACACTAATCGTTTGCGGATTGGCAACTGCAGTGAGTAGGTATTACACGTAACAATCGTGCAATAATAAATTTAAACATTTGTTATTCGATGTAGCCGTCGTTCTTTTCGTGTTTATTGATCGTTAAAAAAATGGAAAAATATCGAAAATATCTTTTTTTACGCTTAAAAACAAGAAATATTTATTTCCACTTTTCACTTAAAAGGCTTATCAATTTTTCTTTCCCTTTTTCTATTCTACTTTTTTACATCGTTTAATTGTTATTGCATGAAGATTCCATTAAGCAGATTATTAAATAATGATCACATAAAAAAGTTATAAATGTGTTTTAAAACCCGAATTTAAATTTTGCAATATCTATTAAATATCTACTAAAATTCTTTTTTAAAAATTAAGTTTTATTAATGTAATAACTCGAGAGAGAGAGATATTCTTTTTTTAGATTATTGTACTTTTGTCTAGATAGCATCTATCAATGGCTAACTATATGAGGTACGTTGTCGCTTTCATCATTATCGTCGGCGTCGTTTATGGGCAAACATTGCTTGAAGATACAGACAGAAATGTTCCTGGATTGAATCTTCCATACGGCAGAGGACTGGTGAGTGTGTTCATTGGCCGGGAAAAGGCCAAATAGAAATTAAAAGAGACACTTTAAACTTGCTTAAACGTGTCAGTATTAATCACATTTCGAAATTAAAGTATTCGAACACACCCGTTTTATCGAATATAAATCGTCAGATAAGAGAATTGATTTCACACATCTTGTTTCAAACCGCGAATGATATTTAAATTGCGATAATATAATTAAAAAACAAAGTTAATGACGGCAATGTAACGCTACTAAAAATACATCGTTTATATTAAGGCAAGAATTTTTTCGCACGCTTACAATAAAAAATCTTTTTTTGTTTTTTTTTCAGGACAGTGAATTACAACTGGCCAAATTAATGTTGGTAGCTCCGCGATTTTGTCATCCCAAACGCAATTCCGAGCTCATAAATTCGTTGTTGGGTCTGCCAAAAAACATGCACAACGCCGGCAAGTGAAATAAGTAATCTCTTTTAGCTGTATGTACGAGATGTGTATACATATATGATATATCGCATAAATCTATTTGCTTTGTAATGTATGCAATTATTGTACGAAGTACACGTTCAAAAAACATATATATATATATATTAAAGAAACTTTGTTTTCAATAAAAATGTAATGAAAAACGGGCATACAAAATAAATAAATATGAATAATCACAAAAAACACGTTTCTTTTGGCTGTTTCATATATAATTTATTTTTATATATATTTTCGTAATTTATGTTTTTATTATCGATATACATCTTGGGATCGATTGTGTATCATGCAATGCAGTGAAAATTACAAAAGTGAGCAAATTCACTAAAATATTTTTATAACAATTGATAAAGAATCTATAGGTTCTTGAAAGTTTAAACTATTAATTAGTTTAAAATATTTATGATCTTATTGGTCAACACACGCAACCAGTAAAATTTGCTTTCTTTTGTAATTTTCACTGCATAGATACACAATCACGACTTCCGTTTTTTCAACGCACATATATACTTATACATGTGTGTGTACCTACTATGTATATATCATATTTTAGATATGACAGTAGAAAAAAAAATTGATAAATACATTTGTCACATAGTCTGAGAAAAAAAACTCTTGTTTAAGATAAAATTATTTATATACAGCAATTAGAACTTTAAATGAAAACCGCCACCGACGGGTGGTGCTCTGCCGCCTTCCGTTAAACCCATGTGAAAACCGGAATTGCTGAACTCGGCGTCGTCACAATCGCCTAATTGCTTGTATTCTCTGCCGCCGCTTGGTGGTTTCGGAGACGCGTTTGTGGTTCTGGTTCCCTGTTCCGACTTGGCGGGCCACGTAGGAAACATTTGCGGATCGATCGGCAAAGGTGCTTCGGTGAAGTAACCATGTTTGAGAGCATCTTCGGCGCTTGTACGTTGAGCAGGATCGTACGTTAGAAATCTAAAAGCAAAAGAGACAAGGTTTGTAAGGATATCTTGTATGTTTAAACAAATCCAATTGCTAGTTAATAACGGAGGAAAACTTACTTATTCAGTAACTCGATACCTAAGTCGGATAATGACAAACTGAATCTCTGTCTGAGATTATTTACTGGATAGTGTGAGAACGGAATCTTTGGAACGATAGGTAATTTACTGTATCCCGGCCAGATTCTCTCGCTCGGTGTTCCCAACTCCTTGAATATCTTTTGCAATTGATCTATGATCGATTTTCCAGGGAACAATGGCTCCATTCTTAAAAGTTCTGCGAAGATACATCTAAAACAAAAAAAAAAAAAACAAGTTATATCGCAAGTAGTACATCTCGTTATAAAGGATAAAGGAAGTTTAATTGATTCCCCTCAGGGTTACAATATTTTTTCAACACTTCTATATCCACGATCCATTCGGAGGCCTGATTTAGTTCGCTTTTCAATCGATAAATTCGACTTGAAAGAGAAAGAGACCGGCCTGGAAAAATCCGACGGTGTGGATTCGAACTTGAGACCTCCTACTCTCAACCCTCGCACTCAGGCCACGAGACCACTGGACCGTTCCAAGTACATCTCGTTATATTTATTAAAAAATTCAAAAAAAAAAAAAATTTTTTTTTTTTTTTTAAAGAACACACGAAAGAAGATATGTTAGACATTTGTTCTTACCCTACAGACCACATGTCCACAGGCGTGCTGTATTCATTGTCGCTCAACAGTAACTCGGGTGCTCTGTACCAAAGCGTCACAACAATCGGTGTGTATTGTCTCAAGGGAGAGCCGTACTCCCGAGCTAAACCAAAATCTCCCACTTTCAAGATTCCTCTGTGACTTAATAGCAAATTTGATGTCTTCAGGTCGCGATGCAATATCCAATTGTCGTGTAGATGCGCGACCGCGCATAACAATTGCTGCATCAAACACTTAACTTCCCCTGTAATCAAAATATTTCTTCTTTATCTGATATTTAATGCTTCCGCGATGCGTTGCATTATATATGAAAAGACAGTTTTCAGGTTTGAACGACGTTAGTTCGTTCCTTATTCATTTTTATACCGACGTTTTGCGAGCATTTCAGTTCACTTCGTCAGGATTTCAAGAGTAATCTGATACTCTTCATCAGGTCACCCTGACAAAGTGAACTAAAATGTTCGCGAAACATCGGTATAAAAAGAACATTAACGCGGTTCAAACTCGAAAACTATCTTCAGATATTTCTTCTTTTTATTTATGCTCTGTAAATTACCATTTTCTTTAATAGTTCTTCTACATAACAACAACTTTAATAATAATAACTTTATTGACATATAATTGATAGAAAAATTGACAAATGTAACAAATAAAACATACGCAGTAATATACATGATAAAAAGCGAGATATCATATATATTTTTCATTTGCACGATGAAACACAAGTACTTACCAGGTATAAAAACTTGTTTCTTCTGTTTCATTGTTTCTATCAACGATTTCAAGTCGTGTTCCACGTAATCCATGACGATAAATATCTTATCCATGTTGCTGCCCACGACTATCTCTCGAACGGTAACAATATTAGGATGCTGCGCTTTCAGCAACGTATTGATCTCCCGCAAACTCGTGATCGGAAAGCCCTCTTTTTCCTTTTCCATTTTCAATCGTTTTAACGCAACTATCTCGTCCGTGCGTTTGTCGCGTGCTCTGTACACCACTCCGTACGTACCCTCCTCAATGCGATTTAAACATTGGAATTCCTCGACGCTTCTGCAACCTACGAGTTGTAAAAATATAAGGATCGTTTTATAAGAAAATGTATAAAAGTAAAAAACAAAAAACAATAATAAATAATAGATAAACGTTTGGAAAATTTCAAATTTATATAATAAAATTCAAAAATTGTTATAATAGTTTTAAATTAAAAAAAAAAATAAATTACCTTGAATAGCTGGCAGATACGGCGGTAACTCCGGTTTTTCATCTTTCTTCTCTTCATCTTCCACAGTTTTTGAGACGTTATTAGAATCAACGTGTCCAGGAGAATCTCCATCCGAATGATCCGATTTGGCTAAACGATCGACCGACAAAGGGCTTGGATTGTTGTAATCCGAGCCGTCGTTAGAATCACCACCGGAGTTTTTGTTCGATTCATTGGAGTCGTCGTCGTCATCGGTGCTCGAGTCCGAAGAATCGGACGAGTGTCGATCCGAGGATCTATCACGCGGACTTCTCTCTACTTCCGACGAGTGCCTGGACTCGGCCGATTTTGAATGCGCTTCTTCCGAGTGAATGGGACTTACACTCTCATCCGACAGATCTACAATCGATGGGTCCAGATTGTTATCCGGACTCAAAGGTCGTTTCTCGCCTCTTTTCATCCGCCTCGCTTCCAATTCCATTCTCGAAACCTCTTTTCTCCTAGCCATTTCCCTATCAGCTTCCAACAATCTTTCTTTTCTAAGTTCTTGCTCAGTCATCTCCTTCGGATCTTTCATCTGTATCGGAATTTCACTTTGCACCTCCAACTCGTTAATCTCGTCAGACACGATCTCCATCGCCTCGCGCAGCTGCTTTTCCCTGTGCTCTTTCTCACGTTCCATCTTCTCTTGCTCTCTTTCGCGAGTTCGATCGTGCTTGTGTGATCTCTTACGACGTTTCTCGGGCCGTTCCACGAGCTCGCTGTCCGAGAATTCTTCGTCCACCACCATTCTATGTATATGCCTCTCCTCGATTCGCATCTCGCGACGTTCTCTACCGTCGTCCATAATACGCATCTCCCGACGTTCCCGTATATCTTCTATTCGTACATCTCGACGATCACGTGATTCGCGTACTTCTCTCGGATCTTCCATACGCAATTCGCGGCGAGACGACTCGATTTTATAATCGCGATTATCGCGCGGATCTTCCCGCCTTTCTCTTCTTTTATCCAACAGCCTGTAATTATTCATTCTGTTTATAATAATTTATTTGTCTAAGTAAATATTAAAAACAAAAAAATAAAAGATCTAAATTAACGCGTTAAAGTATACAAATTACCTTTCCCGTAAATCTTCTAGAACACGATCCCCTGTACTCCTCTCTTTGCGATCGTGCCTTGACGATGATTCTCTGTCCCTTGTGTGCGAGTGACTCTCCATTCTCTCACGGTTAGAACGCTTGGAACTCTCCAAACGTTCAGATCTTTCCAACGGCTCTCCGACGTGTCTGCGATGCCTGTGTTTGTCTCTATGTCTGTCCTCGCGTTCATGCTGGCGTGATTTACGTTCCTTTTCCTCTCTGCGACTTCTTCTGTCGCTGTGCTTTTCTCTTCGACGAGAATTCGATTTATGATGATGCACAACCGCTTGTGGCGGTTTGATATCCAAGGAATCAGCGGTGTCACCACCTTCTTCTTCAGAAAAACTACGTCAGACAAAATAAAACAATTTTTTTCTAACAAAATTTTAAACCAGTAATCAAGCATTGTGTGTGATTTTGTGTTTTATCCGAGATAAAGATGTTATTATTACCTCTCTCTCAAAAACATACGACACAAGTGCAAAAATAATTTATGTAAAATTATGACTACGTTTGTGGAGCGCGCTATTGCGTCATTCTATCTTTGTTTTTCATCTAATGAGCGATAAAGATAGAATGATGCAATAGCGCAAATAATGCGCTTCCTGAACGCAGCCCGTGTGTATTATGGGATACACAGGTGTGTTGATATGGTCACAGAATTCTAATTACTTAATAATTTCAGCATCGCGCTTGTTAGTCTGTTTCCAAGATGACTCAGAATTTTATTGAATGTAAAAGAGCTAGTTTGTTTGATATTTATCAAATCCTGTTATTTATTTACATTTGTACAGTAGATATTGGGTGCTTTCCAGCTATGTACACAGGTGACACTGTGTAACACTAGTGTAAGACACACTGATATCCTCTTTTTCACACTAATAGACACTGTGTTACACAGTATTGCCTGTGTGCTGGAAAGCATCCATTATAATTACTTTTGCTCATAATTTAAGTGTAGAGTTTAGGTGTAGAGTTTCAGATAGTTCTTGAGTGCTTTCCAGCTACACAGGGGACATTGCATAGCACAGTGCCTATTAGTGTGAGAATATCAGTGTGTCTCACACACACTAGTGAACACTGTGTTACAAGCGTCGCCTCTGTAACAGTGTAGCTGTAACAAACACACTCTTTGTTAGACTTTGTTTATTGTATTTACATTTTTATGTATATTTAGAGTCCAGTTCAATAATTCAACAATGCAGATTATATACATGACATATCTACTCTAACTGACTAAGGGTTGAACTGGTTGTTCCACCTTCAGATAAAATATCGGACAGTTTACCTAATAATTAAAACTCTGATTTGTGTTGTTCTACGTGTCAAACGCAGCTTTGCAGTTGCTAAAATACGTTCTGGAAGTGATTGTTGAGATATTTTAGCAACTGCAAGGCTGTGTACTACACGTAGAACAATGCAAATCAGAGTTTTAATTATTAGATAAACTGTCCGATACTTTATCTGAAGGTAGAACAACCAGCCCTATATGTAACTGCGAAAGAAGATAAATGTACATGAGAACAAAACTGTGTTAGCAATAAGTATTAGACGCACATAAAATAAAACATTTGTGCAAGACGCGAACGTGTTTTGAAAATTAGTTTTTTAAATAAAATCCCAAGACTCGTTACTCTCTCTCTCCCTCTCCCTCTCTCTTTTATACAAAAAAATCAGAAAAATATGGATTATTGATTGTTAAATGATGAGAATTGTATTGCACCGAAATAAATGGCATGTGTGTAATTGCTTCCTGCGGCCGCTGTCGAAATGAGCAGGTTTAACCTCAAAGTTACGCAACATTCTCCAAAATCATACATACAACGCATGTATACCTGTAATCCATATCCTTAGGACTCTTTTTTATTTCTCCGTCCTCGCTCTGGTTATCGATATCCAAGTCGGATTTACCACCGGACATAGTTTTCCCAGGAAACTTCCCTAACCTATTCTACCCCTGCGTGCGGTGTGGTATGTTATGTCCGTTTTTTGTTTGTACTTTTCCGACCTTTTTTCAACTTTTCCGAACAACAACAATATCTTGCCCACAACCTACTTTAACGCTTAATTAGATATCTCTAATCTTGGGTTGAACAGTTATAACACAGATATAAGATTTATTATTATAAAGCAAAAACAGACCTGTTATTCACAGTATTCAAATACGTTTTCATTTCCACCGAGGATATCAAAATTAGCACGTTCAATCACAGAAAGCTTCGTATCAAGTTGAGAAGCCGATATTTTTCGCCGCTGTTTACTTCTTCCACAAAAAAATAAAAAAAACCTTCACTTTTAACGAATACAAGCGCTATCGCCGATGATTAAACGCGTGATCAAAATCAATCCGAAGTAGATCTACATCACACACATAAACAACTGCATGCTGGCTCGCAGCTCGCACCACAGCGAATGGCAGCGAATGGTTTCCAATTCCATCATGGGTTTCCACCATGGGGATTTCCTTTCCAATGGTCTCATATGGTGCGCATGTGGCTCTTGGAGCTACAAGACCGGTGCGCCATTTGTGTCTTTGAATTTCGGAGTTTGGTATTGGTTGGAATTCAAATAAAGGCGAATAGCTTCGCGCTGTGATTCGTTGACTCGCAGATTTCAGAACTAGTGCAGAGTAGTGCAGACCTCGGGCTGCTGCACTTCAAAAAGAACAGCCTGGTATGACGTCATGTCCGGTAAAAAGAACGCTTTAAGACCGGTTGTTTCACCTTCAGATAAGTAGCGGGTAACCATGGTGGAAGTAATAAGGGGCGCTTTCCAGCTACGTACACAGACGACACTGTATAACACAGTGTCCATTAGTGTGAGAAAGAGCGTATCAGTGTGTCTCACTCACACCAGTGGACACTGTGTTAGGCGTCGTCTACAATACAGACGTAAGCCTTAAGCCGTAAGAAATTGACCAATCACAATCAATTATTCTTCTGTACTTTATCTGTG